>OY751318.1:17946851-18163247 GCA_963564615.1 Rhorus exstirpatorius
TGTGCTTTGATAAAAAAAAAAAACACGAAAGTTTGAGATCCATAAAAAAAATAGCCTCTCACCGTCTCGCAAAGCTCTCGATTGATCGACCTCGAAGAGAATTTTACCACAGCAAAGAATACCACGCCAAAGTCTTTCGTCTCGAAAAATCGTGCCGACGTTTAATTGAAATAATCTCCAAGGAGATTATCGACACGTGGTTGATCGGAAAATAATTTTGTTGTTTTTTTTTCATGCTGCAATAATCCAAAAACAGAATAATCTCACATTCGTAAAGGTAAGTGCACTCAAATAATGCAATTTTAATAATCAATATTAAAATTCGTCAACTCGATGCTCGCATCACAGAGTCCAGTCGAGCTTTCATTTCTACCTGGGATAATATTCGTCCCATCGAAAATCGCGAAGCATTTATAATCCGCAAGGGGCGGAGAAGAGGGTTTTCGTGCGCTGTAATATGTGCAGTATTTATGCAAATATTCACGAGATAGCTTGCCGAGAGAGCAAATGCGTTGATGCAAGTACAGATACTCGGGTTTCTATTTCGTATAATACATACATATATATATATGAGGGGTTTAGTACACAGGGCTCCACGAATTGATCGCAATAATTATAGATTATGTTCGTACAATTTCGTGAGTACACCAGTGCTGCATTTTCGTATATTCTGGTATGCAATTCGAGCTCTCGTCGTACATATATATATAAATACAGTTGCGTGCAAAAGTTTTGGGCCAAACTATTTCTCGTTGATAATTGTTGTATGAATAAGGGTGAAAAAAAAACCCCCAAGTACTGTCATTTAAACTGAATTAATTATATCGTCGAACCGAACAACTTGCAAATTTTTTTGAACAAAATAATATTAAACTATAACAAAAAATATAAAATTCGTGTGATCAAAAGTTTCGGGCCAAGCGAGCTTATGAAAAAAAAAAAAAAAACTATAAAAATAGCAACCGAAATTATTTCTAACGCGTCAATGGAGGTCAAATAATATTAATATTTTGCTGAGATGCCTTTCGAAGCTATCGCAGAGGCACATCGACGCCATTCCTCTTGAACTTTTTCCCATAAATGTTCAATAGGATTTAAGTCAGGAGCTTGACTTGGCCACTCGCGAAAACCATTTTTTTTGCCTTGAAAAAATCTTAAACGAGTCCAGATCGATGTTCAGGGTCAATATCTTGTTGGAAAATTCATCCTCGTGGCATATTTTGACGCGCACAGGGAAGCATAATGATCTGCTAAGATGTTTTTATGCATGACTTTGTCCATAGGGCCTTCTATTTTTATTAAAGGGCCGACGACGCCTTTATATGAGAAAGCTCCCCACGCCATGCTATTACCTACCCCATGTTTGAGAGTAAGTATTTGATATCGAGAATCATACCTGGCAATTTTTCGTCATTTTCGAACCGATTAATTTTTGTTTAGACTGAAAAAAAAAAACACTTTTTTCCAATCTTCGACTGTCCAATTTTCATATCCCTCAGCAAATTCCAATCTCGCGTTCTTATACTTTGCACTGATCGACGGTTTCTCAGCACCGACGCATTCAAAAAGTCCAATTGCTTTTAATGCGGCTAACACCAGCCAAGTTTTCCTCAAGCGCTATAATTGCAGAATTCTTCTTTGGATCCATATGACTGCCTTTATTTCGTTTTTCTGAGTCTTCCGAGTACTTGTTCGTCTACCAAAGTGTTTGTTTCTTTTGTCTCTTCAATAATATTGTTAACAGTCGTTTTTCAAATCGTTAATACTTAAACTATAACACGAGAAACTTTGTTTTCTTGGTGTAATTTGATAACAGTTTCACGAATATGCAAATGCGTGCGCTTCGGCATCTTGACTTCACAGTACTGACACACACACACACACACACACACACACAAGTCTAAACAAACTCGAGCTCTTACTATTATAAAAATTTTAAGTCAAAAATGGAAACGTACACAAAAGCAAATCGTATAGTTTCAATTGCTTGGCCCGAAACTTTTTACGAATGGAATTTTATATATTTCATTGTTATACTCGTATTTTTTCGTTGTAAAAATTTACTAGTTATGTATTTCGAATGCATACTTGATAAAGTTTACATGACAATGCTCAGAATTTTTTTTATCTCTAATTATATGAAAATTATCGGTGAAAATTAGTTTGGCCCGAAACTTTTGCGCACACAATTATGGGATGTTCATAAATATATTTGTATGTTTATACACGCCACTTGAGGTACTCGAAAAATGAGAAAAAGTTTCGTAAAATCATGATCAAAATCCACTGCTATGAAAAAAAAATATAAATTATCGCTGTATATCTCTTTCGATTGAAAGTTCCATGATATAATTTTACCCAGGATGGACTCTGCTCGTCGAATACGGGATAAAAAAAATGCACCACTTGAACCCCAATTTTCAAAGTAATATTTCGAATTTTTTTCCCCATAATCATTCAAATTTAAAAAATACTCGTTTAACCTCAATTTTGGAATTCTCTTTCGAGTATAATCGTTTTTTTTTTCGCCGTGAAACCCATAAATCCATAAATTTTGAAAATTTACTTTGAGCAATAATGCAAGTTTGAATATACGAATAATATTGAGGGAATTAAGAAAAAAAAATCTTTAAAATTAATGAAAAATTAATTTCCGTTGAATAAATTAATTGCTCCGTCATATTTACGATGAAAGAAATATCCTGCACTTGCAATGCTTATCAAGGTTTCATTATCCTGTTCTTAAAAAGAAAAAAAAAAAGAACAACTTGCTATATCCAGCCAAATAAGGTCAGTAGTAGGGGGGGAAAAAAGCTCAAAATAGACGAACCGATCGTGAAAGCTGATTCCTGTTTACGGGGTGGAGTCCTCTGGGGAAGGATTTCGAGTTAAAGCCTTCTTTATACGTAAACTTTTGTCGATGTGAGGTGTGCTATACCGCTCTCTCTCTCTCTCTCTCTCTCTCTCTCTCTCTCTCTCTCTCTCTCTTGTTACTCGACAAAAGGGTAATGCGACTGGCGTAAATTGTATCGATAAGCCTGGATAACCGGAGAAAAGTCGCTCATCTGGGTAAAAAATTTAACGTTCGCAAGAGAGTTTTATAGAGCGTCGGTACAATATGAGAGGGTGAGAAGCAAGTCTTTGTATCGTAAGCTACACATACACCGGCTGAATATATTTTCACTGGGATATAAATTATTCTGTAGGTGATAATTTGTATTTTTGCACAAAATTCTCAAAGTCAAGAGAAAAATTTAAATAGTTTTACCATTTTTTAAAAATTCTTATAAGAATTTACATCACTCGCATAAATTAATTAAAACCACATTGATTAGAAATCTATTATACATTTCGAAGAAAAATTTAGCCCACGGAATTTGAAAACGAACAAACAAAAAATGTTCGTCGAATAATAAAAGTCCGTGAGAACTGGTGTGACTCGATCAATTTGGTATTCCCACAAACTTATCATTTGTCATAATTGTGAAAAAAATTAATTTAAATGTATGCATGCCTTGCTCTCATTATGTCATCCGGCACAGACCGAAACGGCCCTTATGTACGACGCAGTGCATCTATTTGCAAAGGCACTGCACGTTCTCGATACCTCTCAGATGATGGAAATCAAGGCACTCTCGTGCGAATCAACCGACACATGGTCCCACGGATATTCACTCATAAATTACATGAAAATCGTGAGTAAACGATTGATCTTTAATTACGTACGATAATGATGAATAACAATCGACAAACATGAAATGATATATACAGCTCATGGGGTGGTGTCAGCGTGAAAAGAATATTAAAAAATCTATCGACGGATATGATAAACAAAACAAAACAAAATATTTTCCCATTATCAGAAGATTTTAGTCGAGCCCAATAAAAATTTAAAGATAATACGCAGCAACGGAAAAGCTTTGCAATAATCATCAACCCTTATATTTACCTGAATTGAACGGATGAGTATTCGATGATGAATTGACCGATCGATGAGTAAACATTTATCTCGAAATGTTATTCAACTTCGCAAGCGCTTGAATAAATTCTCTTCTCAGGCGTGTGGGGAAAACGAGAGCGATAAAATTTGAGAGGTTCACAGAGTGTTTTTTTTTTTTTTTTTTCGTGCGACTTTTTGGCTAGACCTTGTTGATTTATTTTGACGTACAAGCTGCGGTATATTGTTCGGAGCAGCGTATAGACATAAATATATCGCTAGTGTGGGTAAATAAAAAAAATCTTGCTGCACTAAATATCTCTCTCTCTCTCTCTCTCTCTCTCTCTCTCTCTCTCTCTCTCTCGCTCTCTCTAACTCTCCTTGTTCTATATGTATTCAAGTTAATGAACTATAAACATCGTGAGAGGGGAATTAGTACCGCTAGACCGTGAAATTCATCATCTCAAAAGTCGTGACGGAAGGTTAATAAATCTCGCTTTTATCGTCATAAAATCTCTACCGCGCAAATTTCAGGATTATTTACATTTTTTTTTTTTTTTTTCTTCATATTGCCCCACGCACATTCCTCGCGCTCACCAAGAATACTTTACGACAATCATTTTCTTTTATCGTCGAAACGTGCCTTGCGGGCAAGCTGTAAAATTTCTATGACCGATATAATATATACGTGATATGATACGTAAAATACTTTAACATACGATCCGGGTCGACGATCGATCGAGCCTGACGGATTCGCGCAACTCGTAAAATCTCATCAACCATCGAGATTGAGTCGGTACGAGCGACGGACCACCTGCTCACCTAATTTCACCTTCATCCCCAATTTATCACGATACTCGATCCTTCGGACGATCCAGTGGTTTTCCCTTTGCCAACAATATTTTCTCGCTACATTTTTTTTCGCACTTCTTTTTTTTTTTTCTTCTATCGCGTCGTTGAAAAACCACTCGCACATCCACTCTCAGTACCTTGAGCCTTCCTTCACTCTTGATGGGCGAGTAAAACAATATCCTTGGATCCCTCGTGATGGACAGTTAATTAAAGGAAAAACGAACTTGCGATCGCGTGGCTTTTTTTTTTTTTTTTTTTTCTTTCGAAGATAATAATAGCAGGTAAATAATTCAATAAGGGATTATTGTGATCGGTGATTATTGAAATTTAAGGAAGCAATGGATCGTAGGCCTTTAAAAATTTGAAAAATAAAAGCTATTCAATAAAATTCCCAGTTCTTCGGCGAAATAATTAGCAATTGTCCATGGAAAAATGAATGCGAGTGAGCTTAGTATCGATCAGCGCAACGCGCCCACGAATAAAATTAAATAATTGGTAGTTCATCGATGCTTCGGGGCTCATTTTGATTGAATAATCGTGCACAGGTCGAGATGACCGGTCTCACGGGAGTCATCAAGTTCGATCATCAGGGCTTCAGATCGGACTTTACTCTCGATATAATCGAGTTGAACAGTAAAGAGGGACTGAAAAAAATTGGCACGTGGAACAGCACCGAGGGGGTTAATTTTACGCGAAGCTTCGGCGATGTTTACACTCAAATTGTCGAGAGTCTGCAAAACAAGACTTTTATCGTAACGACAATACTGGTGAGATGAATAAATTGTTCTGTCGACCGGCTCATATTTTTTTTTTTTCGCTTTTGTTTCTTTTGACCCTTTTTGCTAATTTTTTTTTTTTTTTTTTTTTTTTTTCATCATCCGAGAGTGAAAAACGCATAATTCTCCGCTTTTTCAGCCTCTTACTCGCTCACGCACTTCGTATTCGGGCACTCCGTTGTAAATTCGTTAACCCCGTACATTCGTCAACTTCATAATGAAATTTAGCGAGTTTAAACAAAGTATATATATAAATGTATATATGCTTCGTGACGACCGGGAAAATACGTCGCTAGTCGCGTTAGTTATTTCCCCGAATAATTTTCACTGCTAATGCACGGTGAAGCAGCGAGCCCGAGCTACCTATATAATTTTGACGAAATTTCCAAAGCTTTTTCAATCCTAAAATAATAAAACTTTTTTACTCTTAGCTTTGGAAATTTCGTTATCGACCATTTTCGACCTGCCTGTGATTTAATATTTTCCTTTTTCATTGAGAAAAAGCTTCGCGATAAATAAAAGAAATAGTTTTTTTTTTATTTTTTTCTTTCAAAATTAGAAAAAAACTAAACTCGTGAACTGCATATTCAGTCTCCTTCGTTAGAGATCATTTTTTTCACGTTCTATTTAATCAGCGAAATTTTCCTTAAACCTGAACGTTATAAAAAATGTTTTCCCTGCTTTTTTTTTGCATGCCAGTATTTTTTTTTTTTTTTTCGCCAAAACTTTAATCAACTTTATGCAAAGTCAAAACTCCTGTGACACAATTGTAACTCTTTTCGAAGATAATTTCGAACAGATCACCAAAATATTTTCCATTCTCGGAGACTTTTAACGAACTTGGCGACTTTTTTTCTCAAAGAAAACTAAAAGACAGGATGACCTTGATAAGCATGCATGAAAATTTGACTGGGCTTCGTAAAAATTTTCATTGCTCGCCTTATATACCTACTTTTGTGAATTCCCATTGTAAAAATGTACGAGAGGCCTTGAGACACTCCGTTGGGCAAACGTGGCAAAGTGGGCAAAGACGAGAGAGCGCGTTTTCTCTGCACTTCCTTTGCATCTTGTCGTCTTCGTAATATTCAGGCCGTATCCCCCTCGAGCTAGTTTGCCTTACGGGATGCTTTTCACAAAGCTTGAACTTCCAAAAGTGTGTTTGCTCGAGAGGACTGCTCACTTTTACGATCTGTTTTTTTTTTTTTTTTTTTTTTTTTTTTCTTCTTTTCTTACGTGCATCTCCTCACGTTCCCTCAGGTTCCATCAACGGTCTCTCGCATTGAGATGTAAATTTTTCACGCTGTACGATCAGCGTTATTTTCGTTATTAAAAGTGGAAAAAGCATTCTTCTTTATATTCTTCTTTCTTAATATTTTTTATTGCTCATTAAAAAAAAAAAAAGTGTAACTCCTTTGCTCCTTACCTTAATTTTTATCACTTCTTTTTTTTTTTTTTTTTGCAATGCCCTGGAAAAATCTTCGCTCTCTCTCTCTTTTTTTTTTTCGCAGAAGAAAATAAAATTTCTGTAAATACAAAAATTTTGATAAAATCGTGAGAAATTATTTTTAAAAAGTCGTAAGAAATTTTCGAGTTAATCAACGTGTTTTTTTTTTTTTTTTTTTTTTAATAAATTCTTTAATTGTCATCCTATTCAGATGAATTATTCTCACGAACATAATTTCGGAAAAATTATCATCCAATGAACTAGCCTGAATAAACAAAAAATCACGATAAATTTGACCTGGTAGTCGATCAACTTGTACAAATACGAAAAAAAAAAAAAAAAAAAAAACAACGAAAAATCGTTTGTTAAAATATTTGCAGAGCGCTCCGTACTGTATGCGAAAGGATTCGAGCGAATTGCTAAAGGGTAACGCTCAATACGAGGGCTACAGCGTTGACCTCATTCACGAGATATCCCGTATTCTTGGTTTTAATTATACGTTTACATTGGTACCGGACGATCATTATGGCTCGTTGAATCGTGAAACGAAAGAATGGGACGGTATGATGAAGGAGTTGCTCGATCAGAAAGCCGATCTGGCAATCGCTGATCTGACAATTACTTACGATCGTGAGCAGGCTGTTGATTTTACGATGCCATTCATGAATCTCGGTGAGAAATGATTTTTTTTTTTTTTTTTCCATTCTCACGTGAAATACGAATCAATCGTCGTTGATTCGTGAATTTTTCAAATGAAAATCATAAATTTCATTTTATTTTCAATGATCTTTATCGACAATGTCACGTGAAATTGGCAATAAATGAAAATTAATTAGTCGATCGATCGAGTAGACTTTTTTTTTTTTATAATTACTATTTTAATCGACGATGCGTCAAAAAAAAAAAAAAAAAAAATCGTTTATCGATCGTTTATCTTGGGGAATACAGGTATCAGTATTCTCTATCGTAAGCCAATCAAGAAACCGCCGAATCTCTTCTCGTTTCTGAGCCCTCTGAGTCTCGATGTTTGGATCTACATGGCGACCGCATATCTCGGCGTCTCGGTTCTACTTTTCATACTGGCCAGGCAAGTGAAATTTTCATAGATTTTTTTTTTTTTTTTTCCCCTCCCTTCATAACGCATCTTCAACGAATTCGATCAGCCAACGATTTCTTATTTGTGAGAAAATGATAAAAAAACAAAAAAAAATTATACCCACACGATAATGAGCCGAAGCGATATTTAAGCATTCAATATCACGAACAACAGTGCGCGGCGTGTGAACCAAAAAAAAAAAATTGTCTCAATTTTTAGGAATTGAAAAAAAAAAACTTATTTCGTCCATTTTTTCAAATTACAATTGCGTTGAATATTAAAAAAATATTTCGAATTATTCGTTTCTCGATGCGATTGACGAAAAAAAAAAGAAAATTTTTTAATTAAAAAGAAAATTTTTAGGCTCAACTTTTATTTCAGCCAGAAGTGTTTGATATTTTTTTTTTTTCTTACAATTGCCCGAGTTTTACGATCAAGGGCAAAAGAAGTACGGGAATGAGAATTAAAAAAAAAAAAAAGCACTAAAACTTTGCGAACTCAATTGATAAAGTGCAGGAGAGAGGATAAAAAAAAAAAAATTCGAGTACGATTTTAGCGATAATTAGCCTCGGGTTGATCGATCTAGATTCACACCCTACGAATGGTACAATCCGCACCCTTGCAACAAAAATCCCGATCATCTGGAGAATCGTTTCAAGCTGCTCAACTGTCTATGGTTCACCATTGGATCTCTGATGCGTCAGGGTTGTGATATTCTGCCCAAGTAAGCTCCCCGAGAAAAAACAAAAAAAAAACAAAAAAAAAAAAACAAACACGAGACTTTGATAAAAAGAAAATCGTGAAAATGTTTTTTTTTTTTCCCCCCCAAATGTGCTCGTCGACTTTAGTTGGCTCACTTTTTTTTTTTTTGCGTGCTGCTGTTCACACCTACACTTGCATATATTTTTTTTTTCTCCCAGGTAGTTTCTTTTTTTTTCTCCTCTACAATGTGTTTTTTTTTTCTTTGGCTCACGATATTTTTCCTCCTTGTCACGTCGTACCTGTATCCGGGGGGGGGGGATCTCTCGCGGAGCGAAAATCAGATTTTTATATTTTCGAAATAGGAAATCGACGAATGCCCATCCGAGGACGTGAAAAAAAAAAAAAAAATAATAATAATAATAATAAAAAAAGAGAGATAGAAATTATTTCGACTCTCGAGGCTCCGAGATCTAATCCCCCTTTCCCGTTTCCTCTTCGCGTGTCCGCAGGTTCAGCCCTTACGAGTGGGAAAATCCCCATCCGTGCAACGCCCAGTCCGAGGTCCTCGAGAACGAGTTCACACTCATGAACTCGCTTTGGTTCACCATAGGCTCGCTCATGCAGCAAGGCTCTGATATAGCGCCGAAGTAAGTTCACCAAAACAAACAAAAAAAAAAGCAAAAACAAAAAAAAATACATCTTCGCGAACAATCAAGTTTTTTTTTTTTTTTTTCCAATCTCGTAGTCCGGAAAATTAGGGCTAATTTTTTTGGAGTAAATTCGCAGGTGAAAGGGATTTATTTTTTTATTATTTTTTTTTTTCATGAATTATTATTATTTTTTTATTATTATTATTATTTTTTTTTCATGAAATTAAAAAAAAAAAACTTTAGTCCTTTTTTCTACGATGCTCAGGTAAAATGTCCTTGCGGAATTCCGGGACGCTTCGATTGGTTGACAATTTTTGTTTTTTTTTTTTTTTTTTTCTTGCTATTTTATTCTCAAATTTCAATTTTGCAGTGGCTGAATTTATTTTTCCCTCTCTAGCTGAATCGTAATTCGAAAAATTTATATTGATAGGAATTGATTTTTTTTTTTTTTTTTTTTTTTTTTTTTCACGAAAATAAAAGACAATGATAATAACGATAGAGTTCCCTCGATGCTATATCGTAGGCTTTGCTGCAAGTAGCCTGCGTGAGTGTCAAACGCGAGTCTACTCTCGTCGCTGTCCTGCCGGTATGACACGTCATGGTGAAAAAAAAAAAAAAAAAAAAAAAAAAAAACAAAAATTGATTTTTTTTTGGCTCATTTTATCGAAATTTACGACAATGAAAAGGACAGTGGCGAAAGACGATTTCTCATTTTTGCCATCTCACGCCTCATTCCTCGTGCAAATCGTTCGTCAGATTTTTATAGAAAATTAATTTTTCGTACTCGTTGGTTTTTCTGCTGCTCGTTCTCTTTATTTGTTTTTTTTTTTTTCCATTTTTTTCTTCTCCATACAGTGGGTAAAAAAAAAAAATTAAGAATATTAATTTAAATTTTGGAGTTTCAATACTTGGAGTAAAAAATATCGTTGGATCGTTTTATAAAATTATTAATAATGATAAATAAATGGTACAAACAAAAAGTATAAAACTTTTTTTCCTCAAAGTATCAAGAGGTGTCCTATGTTTTGCCAAAATATTTTATTTTTCTCCTTCTATCTCTCTCTCTCTCTCTCTCTCTCTTTCTCTGTGTTTAATTATGAAAGCAAAAAATTAATTCGATTCGATTAAAAATATTTATTTTCTCCCATTCTTCGTAGTCGTGGCTGTGCTTGTAAAAATCTGCACGTTAAACCGTAGGAAAAAAAAAAGAATCACGTAGTCGAATAAACAAAAATTTATCGCTGGACGAGTCGTCCAAAAAAAAAAAAAAAAAAAAAAAAAAAATGAATTTCTAAAAACTATTTCACAGTTAACTCGAGGAAAAAATGAATTCCTATAAACGTACACTGAGATGACTTTATTGCAATTATCTCGGAGAAAAAAAAATTCTTCATTTTTTAAAATTGAATCTCTGATTAATTGTCAGATGAAAGCCTTTTTTTTTCAAAATTTACATTTGACCGTAATTGTAGATTTTCAGGCTTAAAGAAAATTCGAATGAAAATCAAACCATGCGATGAAAATGAATTGGAATTTTTTTTTTTTTTGTGCAAAATTAGACTCATCGGGAACGTGAAAATATTTTTTTAAACACGTCGAATATTTTTTTTTTTTTGACACGACCGCGAGCTTCGAGTGCACGAAAATTAGTGTCAATTATTTCATTTGCAACTTTATTTTCATTGTCGCACTTTAATTTTCTTAAAAATCGGAATAATTATATTAAAAAAAAAAAAAAAAAAAGAAAAGAAAAGAAAAGAAAAAA
This sequence comes from Rhorus exstirpatorius, assembly GCA_963564615.1. Taxonomy (NCBI): domain Eukaryota; kingdom Metazoa; phylum Arthropoda; class Insecta; order Hymenoptera; family Ichneumonidae; genus Rhorus; species Rhorus exstirpatorius. The sequence continues at coordinate 17,958,074 of OY751318.1, forward strand.
AATCGCCATTCAGAAATTTCTCTTTATGGCGATTAATTTTTCGGTCTATTCGTCCAAATGCAGAGCTGTCTCGACTCGCATGGTGGCGGGAATGTGGTGGTTCTTTACCCTCATAATGATATCATCGTACACGGCTAATCTCGCGGCTTTTCTCACGGTCGAGAGAATGGAATCGCCGATCGAGAGCGCCGAGGATCTCGCCAAACAGACGAAGATCAAGTACGGTGCTCTGGGTGGCGGTAGCACAGCTGCATTCTTCAGGGTAAGTGATAGAACAAAAAAAATTAAAATAAAAAATTTTCGACTTTTTTACAATTTTCGATTTCTTTGATTTTGAAAAAAAAAAAAAAAAATTTTCGACTTTTTTACAATTTTCAATTTCTTTGATTTTGAAAAAAAAAAAAAAAAATTTTTCGACTTTTTTACAATTTTCAATTTCTTTGATTTTGAAAAAAAAAAAAAAAATTTTTCGACTTTTTTACAATTTTCGATTCCTTTGATTTTGAAAAAAAAAAAAAAAAAAAAAAAAAAAAAATCACTATTTACGGACAGCTCGGAACTTTTCATCGAGAATAATCCTCGAGCACTTTTTTTCAAAATTCTCTCACTGGCAAAAGAAAATTGAATTTTTCAAAAAAAAAAAATCGTCGTCGAAACATCGAAATTTTTTTTTTTTTTACTTCAAAAAAATCATCCTTCGAAGACTCGAACGAAAGACTTTTGAAAAAAACTCATGAAATTGGATGGAAAAAAAATTTGTTTTTTTTTTCTTCGTCCAATATATCTTCGTATTATGTCATGAAAATGATAAATTCGTCTCTCGAGAACTGATTGTAATTAAGATTAATGAATGAAAGAAACTTTCATCGTCACTCGTGCGTGACGACGTGACGTCTTCTGGCGTCAAATATTATATATATATATATATATATATATATATTACCGTATACATAGCAAGCCGAGATAGTTTCCTCGTGTATATAATATCCCAGACGTTTCCCTCATCACCGATCCTTCCCCCGTCAGCCGCCGAGAGGCCTGAAAATCCTTCACGTTTTCCCGGGGAATAATTCCGGGGAGTTGCGGAATAAGACGACTCTCGCGGCGCGCCGCGGTCTCCCTCATTCGCGTGCAATCAATTTCACGCTAACTCGCTCGAGAAATATTTTCCTTTCTCTCAGAACGATATAATTGGCGTGGTATTCCGGTTCACACGCGAGGCACCACCAGCGAATTATACCGCTCTCATAAATTTATATGTATACGAGCAACAACATCAATTATTCGGCCAATTTTGGGCTTCATTATCCGGAAATCTTTTTGCAAGTTACACAGCTTGGTGTCCGTATTGAAAAATACGTTTCATAATTTTTTTTCAAATTTTTTCCTCCATTTTTTTTTAGCTATCATTGTGTCTCGAAGTCTTGCATTTGAAACTTTTTTGTTTTTTTTTGTATTTTTAGTTTTTTTTTGTTTTTTTGATTTTTTTTTTCATTTAATTTTCGCGGCTTAAATTTGAAAACAAAAAAAAAAATCAATTCTACATTGCTTTTTGTAAAAACATCTCAACTTTTCGGAAAAAAAAAAAAATATATAGCCTAATTAATGTAGTTGTGGAAGACTCTCAAAATCGAGATTATAGCTTGAAAAGTTGTTTTTTCGCAATTGCCCAAAGTTCAAAAAAAGTTTCCATATTTTTTCCAGAAAGACTTGAAAAATGACATATGTTATGTAAAATTTTCTCAGCTTTCTGGAAAAAATATGGAAAATTTTTTTGAACTTTGGGCAATGGCGAAAAAACAACTTTTCAAGCTATAATCTCGATTTTGAGAGTCTTCCACAAGTACATTAATTAGGCCACAAGTACATTAATTCAAGTCAAATCTTTTTGCAAGTTACACAGCTTGGTGTCCGTATTGAAAAATACGTGTCATAATTTTTTCAGCTTTTTTCCTCCATTTTTTTTAGCTATCATTGTGTATCGAAGTCTTGCATTTGAAACTTTTTTTTTTTTTTTTTTTGTATTTTTAGTTTTTTTTTGTTTTTTTGATTTTTTTTTCATTTAATTTTCGCGGCTTGAATTTGAAAACAAAAAAAAATCAATTCTATATTGCTTTTTGTAAAAACATCTCAACTTTTCGGAAAAAAAAAAAATATATAGCCTAATTAATGTACTTGTGGAAGACTCTCAAAATCGAGATTATAGCTTGAAAATTTGTTTTTTCGCCATTGCCCAAAGTTCAAAAAAATTTTCCATATTTTTTCCAGAGAGCTGAGAAAATTTTACATCATGTATGTCATTTTCAAGTTGGGATCTTTAAAAGCACTCCTGGGATTAATAAAAATGTAAAAAAAAAACCACAAATCTCACTTATTCTAACATTTCCATCGCGATAAATAATAATAATAATAATAATAATCATTATTATTATTGTTTTGAGGATTCGAATTTCTCGACGTATCAGCGTATGTGGTCGTTCATGGAATCGGCAAAACCGACAGTTTTCACGAAAAGCAACGTCGAGGGCGTCGAGAGGGTTGTCAAGGGAAAGGGAAATTATGCATTCCTCATGGAATCAACCTCGATCGAATATGTTATCGAGAGAAATTGCGAATTGACCCAAGTCGGGAGTCTCCTGGACTCCAAAGGATATGGAATTGCGATGCCACCGAGTAAGCATCTCAAAAAAATAATATATATATATATATATATATATATATATATTTTTTTTTTTTCGACATTTTCAGCTAAAATAATTGCCTCGAAAAAATCATTATCGCATTTTTTTTTTGGCCACTCCCATGCTTTTTTTCAAATTTTCCCACATTGACCCTTCGTCCATAATCAGAGCAGTTAAAAATTTGAAATGATTTTTTTTCCTACCCTTCGAATTTTGCCTATTGAAATTTCGCCACAGACTCGCCGTACAGAACAGCGATAAGCGGCGCTATACTGAAGCTACAGGAGGAAGGAAAATTGCACATACTGAAGACCCGATGGTGGAAGGAGAAACGTGGCGGTGGAAATTGCAGAGTGAGTAAAAAACGTTTAATCTCTCGTTAAATATTTCAGGATTGGCGAATAAAAGTTGAGAATAATTTTGGTCGAAAATCAAATTCATATTAAAAATCGTTTCCTCGAATTTACCAACGAGTCGAGAAGGATTTCCTCCTCTTGGGACCTCGCTCTCTCGCTTTCTCTCTCTCACTCTCTCTCTCACGATGGTCCTTTGAGAAAAATTAAAGAAAAGAGAAAATTAAAGAATGAAAAAATAAAAAACTGGATCGAGAGTCACTTAGAGTGGCTTGCAATCCCTTGGGTTTCTTCAGCTGCCATATTGGCTGTTTTCTCTTTCGTGCTTGCGAGAGAGTATTTTCCTCTCCTCGGTATTTTCTTTCTGTATATCTCTTGCGATTTTTGACGACGATAACGAGAAGATTTTTCCTTCGTTTCTACCGTCTCTCTCTCATTCTCTATTTCTCTAACTCTCTCGTGGATTGTCAAAGTTTGTTGTACGTGACCGAAACTCGGAATAATTCTCACGAAAATCTCAGTTAAGTACTGCAGACACACACACACACATACTTACAAAGACAAATTTACATAATATACTTTGGGTATATGAGACATTTCATGCTATAAATTTGACATTAACTCTCAGAGATAATAAAAAAAATTTTGATTTTGATTCTTATTTTTTCGTTAATAATTATAAAGCTTTTCGATAGATGACTTTTTATTAGAAAAAAAAAACAAACAGATTAACGAGCTGGCAAAAAAAATGTGAGAAATAAATGTTTTTTTTTTTCGGACTTTTTAAAGAGTAATTTCGAAAAATTACGAACTTAATCCCCAGAAGACGAGGATCCAACGAAGATCGAGTTGGCATGAAGAGTCTCGTATTTTATACAGTCCAAAGTATTTAAGTTCTTACGTGTGGTATTCCGGGGTCGTTACGAGGTCGGAGGTATAATGTCGTTGCAGTAGCTGCTCCTTATCTTCCAGGCTGGATAGTCTTTTGGGGCTTGGGTTTGCCGGAGTTGGTATTCTGCTGTATAAGTTGGCAAGTTGCTCGAATTTTTACCCTATCCCTCCGACACGTGACTTGTGACACGTTACATCTTCGCGAACTCTGTTCGTACATATATCCACGATATAGAAATGATCTTTTTTCATCTTCAACGTCGAGATTAGAGTGCATGCACTTTTCTCGTCTCTCTCTCTCTCTCTCTCTCTCTCTCTCTCTCTCTCTCCTGTAATATGCATGGTGATTCAGAGTTGGTGGAAAATTTTGTGATCAGCGATCAGGAACAATTGACGGTATTTCATGTTACAGGCGAAATAAAAACTAGCTTTGATCTATTTATCTCAAATTAAGATGTGGGTAGCTATTTTTTAGATACGTAGATCTTAATTTTGGAAAATTGTCGATTTTCCATGATCTTAATTGGACCTACTTGGTCAGATTTAGTTAGATCCGCTCGGATCTAACTAAAGTGTTCGAACATGATATTGGATCTACTCGAATTCACGTAAATCTACCGTTATACACGAATACCCAAGTACGATTTTATCTAAACAATAAGATGTTTTTTCCGCGGTATCCTTGACGGATATCCTTCGCGATATCTTGCAGGATATTTTTCACGGTATTCGAACTTATCATTTGCAATATTTCACGTGATATTCTCATTCATCCTTCACGGTACTTGTCGCGGAATTACAAACGTTATTCCACGGTATTTATGAGGTATTTCACGGTATCATCAACGTTATACACCGAGATAGTATTTGCAATGTCTTCCTGCGGTATTTGCACGGTATTCGCGCGGTATTCATGCTTATATTTTACCGTAGCGTTCCCGAAATCATTCTGCGATATTGTGGGTTATTATTGATGGTATTTCACGGTATTTATGACGGTATTTAGATGGTATTTCGCGTGTTATCTTCGATAATATTTTTCCAGGTATGTTTCATGACATTTTCACGATATTTTCCACGCAATTAAAATGCATTTAAGTAAAAAAATGAATGAATACATGAAAAACAAAAATTATAACTTCAGCAATTCAAATGAAACCGTGAATTTTTACTAAATTGCCCATACAAACTGCATCATTTGAATCATCCTCGGCACACAAAAACACCCGCACACTCAAACCCAACGGCAGCTCTACTGTCCGTGAAAGCCGACTACACCGGAAATAAATTTACCAAGGGACGTTATCATTACTCCCGAGTGTGTCTCTTGTATGTCTCATCCAGCAACGTTTCCCAATAAACTGTCGTCTTATCAATTTCATTCGTAACATAACTATATCGTGAGACAGATATATATTTTTTTTTTTTCCGTCAACTCATCGATGCAACCTTTGTCGGGACTATCGTCGTAAATAAATTTTTATTCACGGCAATTCGAGCCAAATATCGGGAAAAATTAAACTCATTTTTTTTTTTTTATACGAGGCAGAAGCAAACCCCCTCGGTGCCTTGAGGGGGTTTTCTTTTTCTCGTCCATATAATCGAATCGAAAATTCGTCGATAAATCGTTCCCCCCCCCCCCCTGCCCCCTTCACCTTCCCAGGATGACAATCTTAAGAGTGGCTCAACGGCGAACGAGCTCGGTCTCGCTAATGTCGGCGGTGTATTCGTCGTACTGATGGGCGGTATGGGGGTAGCTTGCGTAATAGCCGTATGCGAATTCGTCTGGAAGAGCCGAAAAGTCGCTGTCGAGGAACGGGTGAGTGACGTCAGATAACACGAGGACGATGATGATAATAATGTTGCATGCACGAACGATGCTCGCATTGTAATACATAATAAATGTAGTTGTAATCACGATCCCGATGCAATTTGTCCCGAAATACCGCGTGAATACATCAGCTGATGCTCGAATAACGGTGGAGTTCCTCTTTAACGGTACAAGCGTCAAGCTTACAAAAGCACACGGGTGTGATAATCGTTCTCGTAAAATTATTTGTCCTTCTTTTATTTAATTTTTAATTTTTTTCTCGTTTCTCTCGTCTCTCTCTCTCTCTCTCGTTATTTCCTTTTTTTTTTTTCTCCAAATATATTTTCATTCTCAAACGTTTTGGCAATATTTTTATTTACGAAAAAAATATAAATCACGTGATTTAAATTGTAAACTTTACTCGATCGATCGGCCGTCGTTGAACTCGGGAGCTCGAAGTATTTGTAATATTTTTTTTTTTTTTCCCCTCAGCCAAGTATATCGAAATGATAATTTTTTTTTTTTTTTAATTTAATTACGATCGCAGCGAATTTCGACTGAAATTACGTTTTTTTTTTTTTAATTTTTTGGTAATTGTAGATCGAGAAATTTACTGACGTAAATTCGTGAAGAATTTAGGCTGACATACAATTTTCGGCCTTCTATATATTTGTGTGTATCGCGTATGAAAAATCGATTAAAATGATTAATTGACCAATATTAGGTATTAATATTATTTTTGTTCTTCTAGTTTGACAATTATTTAATTTATTATGATTGTTACGCTGATAAATCCTTGCAAATGAGGAACAAAAAACGAATTGTCCAATCAATGAATGGTCTTTCTTTTGATCCGGCATAATTTTTGTTTTTTTTTTTGTTTTTCACTTTTTGCTCCAAAAAGTTGTCGAGCTCGTGAAAATTCTCATGAAAAATCGTCGATCGTGTGAATTCGTATCGGACGAACCTTTTTATATTTCATCCCCGATGCAATTTTCTTCGGTCATCAAACGATTTCACGCTACAACGAGCAACGATTCGACGGATCGATTGCTCGCTTTTCAAGAACCCCCTTTCGTCTCTCTCGTTTTCATTCCCTGGGCCCCAACCCGGAATTTCCATCGATATTCAATGAGAAATTTCATTATTGGCAAAAAAAAAAAAAAAAAAAAGCTTCGCGATGCTATTTTTTTTTTTACGCTTCACTCGCCACGTATCGTCCTTTTTCCAAAATTTGAAAAACATAATTAATTTTCTCTTTTATTGATCGTAGTTTTTTATTTTTTGTTTTTTTTTTTTCGTCGACAATAATGTCATTTAGTTGACAATTTAAATTTTAGTTGACAAATTCAATGACGCCGTTGACGATTATAAAAAATCGCGATTGCGCTCGTCAAAATAAAAAAAAAAAAAAAACGAAGAGTAAATTTCACTTTTTCTTTGAATTTTCGTGCCTTTCACTTGGGCTTTTCGCTATTTTTATTTATTTCTTTATTTTTATTTTTTTAATTTCTTTCGAAACGAAGAATTTTCCTTTTGCTCAAGCGAGAACCGAAAAGAAAATCTTAACACAATCGAGCCTTTCATTTCTCGATCTGTTTTAGAAGCAGAAATCATCGGGAAAACCGATCTGCGAGGGTTTTACCGATCTTCACTAGCAGTCCTACGACTCTCACTGATAATCGAGAACGATTTGTCGTACTAACGATAAGAAAAAAAAAAAAAAAAACCCCCTAACACCGTGACAATTGTCGCAGAAATAATTGAACTTTGAAAAAAAAAAAGAAAAAAGAAAACAACAAGAGAGAAAGAAAAAAAAAACCGATAAGTGTGAATTTTCCTTCGCGACAACCGAAGCGGGGAACTCCATCGATATTTGGCAAAGAAAAAAAAAAAAAGAAAAAAAAGCAAAAAACAAAACGACGCTACCGATTTAACGAGCAGTGAGAGTTACGACATGCAGCTGATGTATTAAAAAAAAAAAAAAAGAAAAAAAAAAAAAATGGGGGAGAAAAAAAATATGACAAGACTAATCGATCGATCGTGTCTCTCACGCTTACTTCGATATGCAGCATTTTTAATTAATCGTTCGTTGATGACAAAAACTATATAACACGACGTAATATTTGAAAAGAAAAAAAAAAAAAAAAAAAATTTATAAAATTAAAGATTGATCGACGCGACTGCCAATTGCTCATATCAAACTTTCGATTAATCGAAAAAAAAAAAAAAAAAAAAAGAAGAAAAGTGATAGAGACTCTGCGCGTTTTGTATGAAAACGAAGAAAAAATTGCCCCACCGATGCCTGAAATGTTCGATAAAGAAACGTCGAAAAAAAAAAAAAATTAAAAAAAAAAACAAACATTTTTGAGCGAGAGGGATAACGAAAAAAAAAAAAAAAAAAAAACAAAAAATAACAACAATCAACGTTTTGTACCGAAATAGATAGTAAAAATGCATTAGGGTATTTGAAAGATAGACATTTTATTGTAAATATATTAACAAATATTCAGTCAAACATTATATATATATACGGTATTCATGGTTATTCTCATGGGAAATTTACACTCGAGAAAGCATCGACGTTAATAACGTGCAATTTCAAGTATTTTCCTTCCTCCCTCAAAATGATTTATCGTTCCCAAGAGAATTTCCAAACTGTCACAATCAATCGATTCCCCCGAGCATAATACAAGATTCAACGAAATAGAAAAAAAAAGTCTCGGTAAAAAAAACAAGAAAATGAAAAAAAAAAAAAAAATAACAAAAAATCGTTCATTTTTTCACGAGCATTTATTTTCATTTGCAAAATAACGTGCATCGATGCGAGAGTACGAATGCTGTGATGATTTTTTTTCAAGGTAGTTGGGGAGGCAGGATCACAAAAAATAAATAAATTAAATAAATTTTCAATGATTTAGGAATTGAGTGAATCTCGAGATGAGTCTTGGTCCAAAATTCAGTTTGGAAAATGAAAATTAAGGCAAAATTTTCGGTATTTGAAAAAAATTGTCCAAAAGGATCGTCATTGGTATCGAAATTATTTATTTATTTATTTATTCATCGATATTCCGTTGAAAAAAAAAAAAATACAAGTTTGATCTCCGCCAACCGCTTTGAGCAATCGAGTCCCCAATTTTTGTAAATAAAAATTGTAAAAAAAAAAAAAAAGAAAAAAACAACCGAGCTATAAGACTAGGCATGAGAAAACTCGGTTATGACATTGTTAGTTGTGTCGCAATGTTTCTTGCCTCTCTTTGCCGTGGATCTTTAGAAGGTGAGCGAAAAATATCAAAACTTTTTTATTTTCTCTTTTTCCAATTCCTGAAATGAAATTTTCATCGAGATTCCTGGCATGCTGAATGTCGTCTTGAAAAGGAGAATTTTTTTTTTTTTTTTTTTCAATTGTGCCCCAATAATTGGCCCCCTAAAAAATCGGCACTGTCGACACGACCGGTCGAGCCTCGTTCGGCTATTGGTCGAAGCTCTGAGACTCGACCAATCGGTTGCTCGCAGAAATGGCGCCACTCGCGATACTTCCCAGGGACGTCTCTAAATTTCTTTCAACTGCTCTTACGACCCTTCGACGCTTATGATTGACGGTTTTTTTTTTTTTTTTTTCTACTCCAACCTTATCAAAAGTAAAGCTTACCATAATTAAACTTGATCAAGGACTTGGCCAATATTGAAAAAGCATGCAAATAAGAAATTTGGACGCGTCTTTTTTTCTGAATTTAATTCACAATGCAATAACGAGGTTAATTTTTTTTTAACTCGATTGATTCTCGCAAAATTCAATACCAACCGTGCGATTGTGACTAAAAGTCTATTTGTGTAGAAAAAAAAAAAACAATTAGCTCGATAGCTGCAAAATTACGAAACTCAGAGAGCCCAAAGGCATTTTTTGAAAAATTCAAAATTACGCCAAGCCAAATGTTTTAATGCAATTTTAACGCAAATTGCAGCAAAGAAAGACGGATACAGGGACTACCTGTGTACCAAGTTTCAGTTTGATTGCTCGAGTGGTTCATCGCACAGACAAATTTAAACTTTTCGCGATCAAAACGCACAGGCACACATTTTTTCTGAACATGATTTTTCGATGTTTTGGGACATTTTTTTAACATATTGACATGAGAATCTCGATTTTTTTTCCCCATGAAAATGATGCATTCTCCATGAGAAAACAAAAATAAAGAGGGAAAAAAAAAGCTGAAACGATATTTGAAATTAAAATTCGCCCCAGCGTCGAAGGGTAATTTTATTATTATTTTTTTCTTGTTTATTCCATAAACAAATCAAGTACCATTTTTCCATTAGCCAATTTATTTTTCCTCTTTCTTGCTCACTGCAATTTTCACAAAAAAAAATAAGAAGCGAAGAAAATCAAATTTTTCTTCGATCTTTTGAAAACTTTGAAATTTTTTTCTATTTTCAAATTCCATAAACAAATCGAGTACCATTTTTCCATTGGCCAATTTATTTTTCCTCTTTCTTGCTCACTGCAATTGTCATAAAAATTGAAAAAAAATAATAATAAGAAACGAAGAAAAATAAATTTGTCTTCGATCTTTTGAAAACTTTGCAATTTTTTTTTTAATTTTAAAATTCCATAAACAATTCGAGTACCATTTTTCCACGAGCCAATTTCTTTTTTCTCTTTCCTGCTCACTTTAATTTTCAAGAAAAAAAAAAAATAAAAAAATAAATAATAAGAAACGAAGAAAAATAAATTTCTCTTCGATCTTTTGAAAACTTTGCAATTTTTTTTTTAATTTTAAAATTCCATAAACAATTCGAGTACCATTTTTCCACGAGTCAATTTATTTTTTCTCTTTCCTGCTCACTTTAATTTAAAAAAAAAAAAATAAATAAATAATAAGAAACGAAGAAAAATAAATTTCTCTTCGATCTTTTGAAAACTTTGCAATTTTTTTTTAATTTTAAAATTCCATAAACAATTCGAGTACCATTTTTCCATTAGCCAATTTCTTTATCTCTTTCCTGCTCACTTTAATTTTCAAAAAAAATAAATAAATAAATAAATAATAAGAAACGAAGAAAAATAAATTTCTCTTCGATCTTTTGAAAACTTTGCAATTTTTTTTTAATTTTAAAATTCCATAAACAATTCGAGTACCATTTTTCCATTAGCCAATTTCTTTATCTCTTTCCTGCTCACTTTAATTTTCAAAAAAAAAAAAAAATAAAAAAATAATAAGAAACGAAGAAAAATAAATTTGTCTTCGATCTTTTGAAAACTTTGCAATTTTTTTTTTTATTTTAAAATTCCATAAACAATTCGAGTACCATTTTTCCACGAGCCAATTTCTTTTTTCTCTTTCCTGCTCACTTTAATTTTCAAAAAATAAATAAATAATAAGAAACGAAGAAAAATAAATTTCTCTTCGATCTTTTGAAAACTGAAATATTTTTTTTTTTCACCTCCCTCCTCATTATTTTATCGAGATATTCTCCTCATGTCGATGCACCTTTACAGAAGTCATTGCGCGGGGATATCTCGAGGGAAATGCATTATTCCCTGGATGGCATCGATGATAATGAAAAATCAACGAAAATCGCGAAGTTTCGTGAAAACAATGAGCACGATAATTCATTGTCGATCGTTTCCGAATCTGGCCAAATGCCCGATTATAAGAAATATCGACATTTCATTGGCAAAGCACCTCTCACTTGAGTCATTGAACAGAAAAAAAAAAAAAAAAAAAAAGAAAAAAACAACAACAAAAATTCATTCAATTTACATTTTTCATCGTTTTAGGTGTGTATTTCATTCTGCCACTTCATTCTCTTACACACACACACACACACACACACACACAAAAATAATTTTCACGAGGAGATGACTCGATGAAAAAAAAAATCTGTGAATAATACTCGAAGACAAGACAAGACTAATGTACCCAGTCTAATGTACATAAATCCTCATTACGTTTCAAATTTATATTTAAAAAAAAAATTTACGTATATAAATAATGTAAAATTTCACCATGTTCGTTTGAGATACACAAATATCTTGAAAAAAAAGCTAAAAAAAAATTTAGCCACGAGTCCGGAAAATTTTTTTTTTTTCGTTTTCAAGCCATGAATTTTCCAAGATTCTTCATTTCATTTTGCCGACAATTGTACATAATTAGAGGATCATAATGAAGTGGAAAAAAAAAAAAAACAAACAAACAAAAAAAAGACATTGTCCTGATATTAATAATCATCGATATATTTTCGATTTCGTACAAACATCGCGGACCGAACAGTATTAATTTTCGTCTTCCTGAGCAGTTGGGCGAAAAAAATAAAAAAAAAAAAACAATTTTTCCATCGTGTCCAAAAGTACGAGTGAAAATAATTGAAAAAAAAAAAAAAAAAAAGAAAATAATAATCTCGATCCCTCGAAGGGACCATTCGATAAATTTTCCAGCCCATTCCTATCGACAAGGATTTTTCTTTTTCGATTACGTTCACTCCAACGAGAATTAACATTGCTATTCCTCTGCCCTGGCGTTTTTTAATTAAAAAAAAAAAATTGTAGACTCTTAATTGGAAGAGAAAAAAAAAAAAAAAAAAAAATTGTACATAAATCTTGCCAATGTGTCAAGTTTAGACGAGAGCTCGTTGGGATTAAACGTGTCTGCGTTAATGATAATTTTCATTCCTCATGTAATTACGATCCAACGTTTGGAAAAAAAAAGAAAAAATAAAATAAAATATTCGTCCGTATGTTCTCAAAACAGAATTTAAAAAATTTTTCTTCTCCTTCGATCCTCGTTCACGACAAATCTCAACTCGATGGATTCTCTTCGACTGCAAAAAAAAACCGTTACGTATGCCGGTAAGTTCGTTAAATATTTACAAACAAAAAAAAAGGAATAAACTCAAAAATTTCATAAAATCCAATAAAGTTTCGAGTAATTTTGTGCGAGTCATTAAAATCTTTACGAATCTGCTAAATGAGACTCGTAATTTTTTTTTTTCGTAATTTTAAAAAGTTCACGAGTACAAATTTTCATGCGAGAAAGCCAAAAAAATGAGAATTGCACTTTTTTTTTTTAATTATCAAATAAATAAAATGAAATTAAATAAAATATTCGTCCGTTGTTCTCATAACAGAATTTTTGTAAATTTACTTTTTCTTCGATTCTCGTTGACGAAAAATTTTGACTCGATGGATTCTTCGACTGGGAAAAAAAAAATTTCGTATACAGGTAAGTTCGTCGAATATTCAAAAAAAAAAAAAAATAATAAAATCGAAAATTTCACAAAATCCGAAGTTTCGAGCAATTTTTTATCATCAAAATCTTGAAAAATCTGCTAATTGAGACTCGTAATTTTTTTTTTTCGTAATTTTAAAAAGTTCACGAGCACAAATTTTCATGCGAGAAAGCCAAAAAAATGAGAATTGCACTTTTTTTTTTTTTAATTATCAAATAAATGAAATAAAATAAAATAAAATATTCGTCCGTTGTTCTCATAACAGAATTTTTGTAAATTTACTCTTTCTTCGATCCTCGTTGACGAAAAATTTCGACTCGATGGATTCTTCGACTGGAAAAAAAAAATTTCGTATACAGGTAAGTTCGTCGAATATTCAAAAAAAAAAAAAAGAATAAAATCGAAAATTTCATAAAATCCGAAGTTTCGAGCAATTTTTTATCATCAAAATCTTGAAAAATCTACTAATTGAGACTCGTAATTTTTTTTTTTCGTAATTTTAAAAAGTTCACGAGTACAAATTTTCATGCGAGAAAGCCAAAAAAATGAGAATTGCACTTTTTTTTTTAATTATCAAAAAAATCAGAAAGAAATCTGAAAAATTTATACCTGAAGAAGCTGAAAATGGAAACTCTGAAAGTTTTCTCGCATTTAAAACTTCGTTACGAGTGCGTGAATTTGCTAATTTTAGTTTCCTCATAAAAATTGACCTACTTTTGCAATTTTCATTTCTCTCTCTCTCTCTCTCTCTCTCTCTCGCAATAATAGCGTGGGAATAATTCTTCGGGCTTTCTTTTCTCACTGTGCTCCATTTTTTTTCTCCCCCAATTGCCTAATTTTCGACATTTTTTGATAAATATAACTTCGATGAAACTGACCAGCATAAAAATAGCGTATACGTTTCTCGTGAAATTTTCCACAATCAAGATAACCGAGATCATCAGCGAGAAGATATATTTGCATGGGGCATTCCATGACAATCTTGACAGGCTGCGATCCTCGGAATCTTTGATTTTTGTCAAAAAAAATTTTTTTTTTTCCCCTCGTTCGGTAGACTCGATTTGTGATTTTTTTTTTTTTCTCGAGTGGTTTTGACTCTGGAAATATTTCGAAAATCCTACATTTGAAGTGAGCGCGAAAAAATATTCACGCCCCTGTAGCTTCGGTTTCGCTGGTTGGATTGAAGAAAAAAAAGCTCAAAAATATGAAATTGATTCGAAATCCGACGTAGTTTTTGGAAAAAATATTTTGACGATGATAATTTTTTTTTTTTCAACGGTCATCTCGTCGCTTGAACATAAAAAAAAAAACGGAATTTCCATCCGCGTATGACAAGATAATTTTTTGAAAAAATTTTCAAAAAATTCTTCTCAAAAAAAACCAACATTTTCACGCACGAATGATCATGAGCTTATAATTCGTTCGATTTTTTATCGAATTTCAAAAAAAAAAAAAAATTCCGAAAAGAAATGTCGTCAATTTTTCCAAATTTTTTTCTCCTCGTTCAAGTATAGATTCGAAGAAACACTTGTGATTTTTTTTTTTTTTTTTTTTGGATTTAATTCTCAAGTAATTTTGACTCTGGGAATTTTTTAAAATCGTATCCTAAACGTAAAATTTTCCTATCCCAAAAAGATCTCGTTCTAGACGTAGGATTTTCGAAAATTCGATTTTCGAATATTCCCCTTAAGGATAGAATTCGAAAAAAAAAAATCACAAGTGTTTCTTTGGGTCTTCTGAACGAGGAAAAAAAAAATTGAAAAAAAATAAAAAAAAGCTTCCAGCCTGTCCAGGCTGGAATGGAATGTCCCATATATATATATATATATATATATATATATATATGCGTTGCAATCGGTGGTGGGGTGAGAAGATGAAGAAGAAGAAGAAGAAGTTGTGAGTCGGTGGACCGCTTGAATTTCACTTGTTGCACATTTCAACAACGTACGTCTAAAATATCAGATCATCCTCCCCCAAGTTTCATTGACCAGAATTTCATTTTCCACCGTCAACGAAATTGTCCATCGAAAATTCTCAAAACCATAAAAAAAATTTTCGTCGGAACGCAGCACAGGTAAGTTGAATTTTTGAAATTTTTATTTTTTTTTTCGTAATTTACTCCGACGCTGTCAATTTTTTTTTTTTTCAATTCTTCGAATGAATTTTTTTGTAGAAATTCTCGTACAAGTTTGACGTTCAAATGACTTTTTTTTTATTAAGCTCGTGGGGGAAAAAAAGGGTTGTCGGCGAAGGGGAAGGGGGTGAAATGCGAATGATAGTACGAGCAACATTGTAAGTGCTGTATATCGTATTTGGGGAAATTGTGTCAACACTTTATACACACATACATTGGCATCGTTGAGCTCTGGTAGTCTAAATATATCAGCGTCTTTATCACGTTTCCGCAATGTTCGCACGCCTCCTCCGCTCTCTGGCACGAAGAACATCGCGCGAGAGCTTGAGAATCTCAGACGAAACACACCGAGCGTTGTTCTTACTGATCATTCAGCGTAAATGAGTTGTTTAAAGTGAAATACGAGACAGGAAGATTCGTTTAAACCGAAAATTCAAAGCTTTTGGGGGGAGGATTATTTATTTTTCTTCGTCGCGAAGGAAGCTTTTTCAATCATAAAATCACAAAAAAAAAAGTCCTTTTACCTCCGGGCCTGCTTGTGGACTTGAAAAAGACTAATAATCTTTTATATTTGTAAAAAAAGAAAATCTCAATCGCACAAAAATCTTTCTGGTCGCAATAAAAATTGAAATTCAAAGCTTTTTCTTGTCATAATAACAATAATTATTATAATTATAGCATAAAAAATAATACTTTCTCCAATTCATCATCGAAATTCTTCACGATAGATCCAAAAATGATGAAGGAATGTCGGTTCTCCTTGTACCTCACGATAGCGTTACTTCCATTGTTGGTTTCTGGATTTTCCAAAAGAATAACATTGGGTGAGAAAGAGAGAGCAATTTAAGACGAAGAATTCTCGTGTAGCCTTCGTTCTACTCCTATCGTGCTCGTTATAGATGCATTGGCGGTGTGTATGAATGCAAAAATAAATCTTTCAGGTGGCCTCTTTGAGGAGAAAGATCAGTGTCAGGAGGCATTTATTCTTTCAACAAACGCGGTCAATAAATTCAGACGCACCTCGAGCGAACTTTCCAATGTTTTTCTCGTGCCAGAATCTCAATTCATAACTAACGATACGTTCGAGATTTCGCAAAGCGGTGAGCAATTGATGATCCAATTGACCGATTGAGATTGCCGAGCAATTGATGAGCGAATTGGCGATAATTTGAAAGAAAAAAAAAAAAAAAAAGGGTCAGAGCAGGCCAGGGGCAGGTGATTTGGCCCAGTGAAATTTTCGTAAGAATTTCGTAACGTAAATCACATTTTTGTGACAAAAAAAAAATGATAAGTAGCTCGAAGAAGAAAAAAAACGTCATCATAAAATCATAGGATATGCAAAATTTCATTGAGACCGTTTGATCCCAGTATTATAATTTTCAGAGCTGGGCAGTACTTCAAGTACCTGGTACTTGCGATGTACTGGAAGTCAGTACTCGAAGTACAAAGTATTTCAAGTACCTGGTACTTGCGATGTACTGGAAGTACAGTACTCGAAGTAAAAAGTATTTCAAGTATCGTACTCAAATTTTCAAGTACTTGACCTGTAATTCAAGTATTTTTACTTGAATTTTCAATTACATGCCACGTACTTCAAGTACTCGGTACTTCAAGTACCCACGTACTTCAAGTACCCACGTACTTCAAGTACTTGAGCACCTTGAGTACTTCAAGTATTTATGGTACTTGGTACTTGGAATAAACGAGTACTTCAAATACTTGCGGTACTTTGTACTTTGTACTTGATGTACTTTCCGATACTTTGCCTGGCTATGATAATTTTAAAACTAAAGCGATCATTCATCGGTCCATACGTAATTCATGATTTTGTGCTCCAATTTGCTTCTATATCGCGTTCAATTTCGCTCGCATCATTGCCGGGAGGGTGTCACGTGATATAGCACCATGATAGTTCGACACGAATGAGAATAATAAGATCATTTTAGCGTGTTCGCTTCTCGGAATGGGAGTGGTCGCGATTTTTGGACCAACCGAGAGAATATCGGCGGAGCACGTGCAGAGCATGTGCGAGACGGTCGATGTGCCGAATATCGTTGCGCGCTGGGACACGGACCCGTCGCGAATGAAATCATTCAATTTTTATCCGAACGCCAGAGAGCTCACGATGGTCAGCCAAAAATAAATGAATGCAAGGCTAAGAATGTGATTTTTATCCGGTTTTTTTTTTTTTTTTTTCTTCTTTCTATAATAATTCGAATAAAAGAGACAAAAACGTGCATGGGAATAACTTGAAACAGGTGCTGCTGGAACTGATAACCGAGTTGAAATGGAAAACTTACACTATACTGTACGACAGTACGGACAGCCTCGTGCGTACGAACGAGCTGCTGAAAAGATGGGGTCCCAGGGGATATCCGGTGACGATACGAAATTTGGGAAATGGTCCGGTTTACAGGTCTGCAAGAATCGGGAGGAAAAAAAAAAAAAGAAAAATACGTTGCTTTCGTTTTTTTTTTCTTCTTCTTCATATTCTTCTCGTGTTTGACGATCGCGCAGGGATGTATTGACGAAGGTCAAAGAATCGGGGGAGGAAAATATTCTCATAGATTGCTCGTACGATATACTCGAGGACGTTCTCGCGCAGTCCCAGCAAATCGGCATATTGTCCGATCGTCATCGTGTTATCGTTAATAATTTGGTGAGTTCGTTCGACGTACACACGCGAATTTTTTTACAAATTTTTCAACGACCTTGTCTAGAATTGAATTTTTAATAAAAGAAAAGTTCAATTTTATTCATTATATAATCGAATTGAATTGGCTTTAATTGAATTTTTGATCGGTAAATTTGTAACATTCGAATGCGATTGGAATGGAACATTTGAAAAATGTATATTTTAGATTTAGACGAAAAATATAGTCTCAACGGCTCTATATCGTTTAGTCGTATTGTCACTCTCGATATCCCCAGGATCTTCATACCATCGATCTAGAGCCTTATCAATATTCGGGAGTAAATTTCATTGGTTTACGTCTCGTCGGCGTCGACGATCCAATCGCTCGGGACACATTCGACAAATTTTTGTATCAATTGGGTCTCGAAAATTTGTCAAATTTACGGGTACAACCGGCTCTCATTTACGATGCCGTGCAATTTTTTGCAAGAGCCTTCAAACGAGCCAAAGACTTCAGAGACGACGAGGCCAAGGTGTTGGCCTGCGATGGCTCCGATGATTGGGATTATGGTACAATTTTGAGCAATTATATGCGCGAGGTGAGTGTGACAGATTGAAAATTTCCCAGCGAGCATGAAAAATCATTACCGTACCGATCGAGTCTGTGAAAACGATTTTAGACGGAATTAAAGGGATTGACGGGCTTGGTGAAATTCGACACTAATGGATTTCGCAGTGATTTCGTTCTCGATATACTGCAGCTCGATCCGAAAGGATCGAAAAAAATTGGTATATACAACAGTACGAGGGGAATAGACTGGCTAATCGATGAAAATTCTCATTCACCCGATGACGATGACGATCTACATAACAAGACGTTCAGAATTCTAATTTCTTTGGTAAACGTCAACACGCGTGGTTCAAACCCATGAACGTTCGGGTGGATGGATCATTTTCAGAAAGTAGCGTGTATAAAAAAAGGCCTTTTTTTTAAATAATGTTTCACAAAAGCAAAGAACATTAATTATCCGATTTTTTATTAGATTTTTTATGAATTCATTATCCAAGACTGACTATCGTTAAAAAGTTACAGTCATACGAATTCATATTAATATTTTCAATTCAAATTTCAGACCCTCCTTTCAGCCTAGTTCTCACTCAATTTTCATTCTTCTCTCAATTCAAATTTCGTCCTCCTTTCAATTTAAAACTCGCGTTTCCTTCCGGCTAAGTTGTACGCCATGATCGATTTACAGTAATTTTTTCAATGCAAATAACCCGATGAGCTCTGAATCAATAATGCGACTTGTCGAAGGAACAGCTGTCGTTTGTTTCGCACTCTACTTTCCGGATATGATCAATATCCGGAAGGGGCTTGAAAAAAGGATTGTCGAGATCGATTTTGTTTCGTCTAGAATCCGCCGTACAATATGCTGAGGGAAACACCTACGACGAATATCGGCAATGATCGCTACGAGGGTTTTACGATAGACATAATACGGGAGATGGCGAAAATATTGCATTTCAATTATACCTTCATCGAGGCAGATCCCGATTACGGGAGCTTGGGCAAGGATGGCAAATGGACCGGTATGCTGGGTGACATTATCGCTGGGGTTAGTTTTCCCGAATCCTCCCGGAATGCGAACTCGCGATGGCCGCCCCCCCTCCTCCCCCCTTCGCTGTACCGATCACGCGTCCTTTAAAGATCGTTATATATGCTTCTCAGGATGCGGAATTAGCGATTACCGATCTGACGATAACAGCGGAACGTCAACAGGCCGTGGACTTTACCACGCCGTTCATGAATCTCGGTAGGTCATAAATGTGTCATTGCAGCGGCCATTTCTAATTTTGTGACGCGCGGATTCAGATAATTCGGCTTGAACGAATCGCGCAGTTTCGAACGAATCTCTTCGTTTTCAGGTATAAGTATACTCTATCGAAGACCCACCAAAGCACCGCCCAGTCCTCTATCGTTTCTCCTGCCTTTCTCCACGGAAGTCTGGATTTACATGGTCGGCGTGTATCTATTTGTCTCGGTGTGGATTTGCATTGTCGGTAGAATGTCCACGCCCGAGTGGTTCAATCCAAATCCATGCCTAAACGAACCCGAGGAATTGGAGAATCAGTGGACATTGAAAAATGCATTTTGGTTCACGATGGGCACGCTCATGCAGCAAGGAGCCGATGTCGTACCGATGTAAGTTATAATTACTTTTGGCTTTAGTTTTAATTGCTTCGTTTCAAGATTCCGCAAGTTTCTCCATGGTGGCAGGTATCGTGAAAAGTGCTTTCGTTTTTTTGTATCCCTTACTTTGCAATCTCTGAGCCCCCCCCCCCCCCCCCCTGATTAAGGACATTTGAAATTGCCATGCTTTAAACCGACATACGAGACGTTAACGCTCATTGTCTCTTATCGTTGACGCAGAGGAATGTCAACGAGAGGAGTGTCAATCTCGTGGGCATTTTTTCGTCTAATAATGGTGTACACGTACACGGCTAATCTCGCCTCGTTTCTGCTCTATGCGACTGTCATAAAACCGATAAAATCAGCCGAGGATCTTGCAAATTTAAATGGAATCATCAAATACGGGGCGAAGAGAGGTGGCTCGACATTAAATTTTTTCAAGGTATATATACTCAAAAATTGTCCCCGCGCAAAACAAAATCGAATATCCATAAAAATCATTGGATAAATGAATTCAATTGGCGCCCCCGTGTTTTTCGATCGTAAAATCGCAGACTTCCAATTATTCGACTTATGCGAAAATGTACAAATACATGGATGAGAACGCCGACGATGTTCTTACCGATGACAATGACGAGGGAACCCTTAAGGTACTAGATCCGAATCAGAATTATGCGTTTCTCATGGAATCATCGTCGATTCAGTACATACAGCAGAGACTGTGCAACTTGACGCAGATCGGTAGTCTGTTGGACGCCAAAGGATACGGCATAGCGATGAAAAAGCGTTCGTAGTCCTTTCACGAGTCGTTCGTTCATTCAAGCTGTGCCGAACCCATTGATCGTTTATTTTCCCTCATGCATGCGACACAGATTCCAAGTACCGGCGTAAATTCAATACAGCTCTTCTTCGGCTTCTGGAGACCGGGGTTCTATCGCAGCTCGAGATAAGATGGTGGAAAGAGAGACGCGGCGGTGGTGAGTGCGCGGTAAGAAAATTGCTTGCAACTTCACCTTTGGACTCATTTTTAGGGGGGGAAAAAAAAAAAAAAGAAAAAGCCATTGCAAATCAATTATAGCCCCTTTTGGACTGTTGCCGAGAGAAAAATAATCGTAATAATAATCAACGATCGGTCATTCGTTTTATTATCAAATGTTCTTTGATGAAGCATCCGATTATCGATTAATAGGACGTCACTGTGTCTGCCTCTGTTTCGCCAATGTCGATGGAAAACGTTGGCGGAGTTTTCGTTATTGTCGTAATCGGCGTTGTTATCTCGGGCTTGTGGGCATTTGTCGAATTACTCTGTGAACTTCGACGTACGTCTCGCAAAAATAAAGTGAGCACCCGAAATATCATATACGATTGTAAATCAATTTTTTGCGTTGATCACGAGAATTTGTCGTTATTGGTTTTTTTTTTTTTCCCCCTCCCGTTTTTTTCATAGTCATCGTTCAAGAACGAATTTATGGAAGAAATGCAATTTTTAATCAAGTGCCGGGGTAGCGTAAAGCCAGGTAAAATACGCGAAGGAAGATCCTCGGAGAACATGGATACGAGCACGAGAGATGACACACCGCCTTATGGTCTTGTACCTGCGATTGTAACTACTGCATTGGAAAGTTAATAAATCTTAGCGCGTATGCTTGAGAATCATTCAGCTTATTTTTTCAACTCCCAGCTGCCCTTTGGAAACAAAAACAAAAAAATTATAAGCCGCGTGCATGTACAACACAAATTGGGGCGTAATTTTGTAATAAAAAAAAGATGATCCGAGAGCCAGGCCATTCGCAGCATATAAATCAATTCGGCTAATTAATTTCAGAAGGGTCGATCTCACTGAAAGTTTTTGGGCAGAGTATATAAAGCTTTGCCGAGAATTTAACATCCTCGGATTCTGTAAAAGTCTTCGAAAATAAAATGACGGTAAAGCATCGTAGAATATTGAATGGCTGTGAATGATTCAAGGGCGGGGTTCGGTGAAAAAAAAGACACTTTTTCAAACATTTTTTTTACAAGATACGGGCAATATATTTTAAATTTAATTATTACGGTATTGTAGAGTAACTTTTTGAGGATATTTTCTGAAAATTTCAGCGAAAAATATTGAAAACTAAGCCGTTGGCAGCAAATCTCCGGAGACGGCTCCAAAAAAAGTTGCTTTGCAGTGACGGTTGCAACTGATCACTCGATCATCCGAAATAAAAAAATCAAATCGATTTGATTAGTTTATGAGTTCCCCCAGGTAACGCTGTCAAGTTTTTTTTCTTTTTATTTATTTTTTTCAATTTTTGGTGACACTGGAAAGTCAAAAACACGATTTTCGCATAAAAAATCGGCAAATTTGTTATTGTAAAATAAAAAATAACAACAAATTTGAAAATAACTCGACAGCGTTGCCTCATGGATTATACAAAGAAAGAGTGTACCAAATTTTAAAAGGATTGGTGCAATACATATTTTAAACTCACCGACTTTGAAAACGTGAAGTGTGGGAAAATCACTTTAAGAAGGTTCTCAACCCAGAGAAAAACGGTTAGAATGATTTTAAAATTTGAGGGGAGGTTTGTGCTGGTACTAGGAATACACCGTAATTATTTCAGATTTTTTGACCGCGTAGTTGAGGAGAAAAACAACATTAAATATGCCGCTTATACGTGGGCTCTTATGGGAGAAGTATTCGAAGTTACGATTGGAGATTATTTTAGGAGTGGAAAAACGGTAAAATTTCCCCGAAGAACCGCTTGAACGACAGATTAGATCTTCATAGATATAATTTGCCCATAAAGAAAGTTTTTCGCCGTTCCGATTGTGAAATATACTTGTAAACAGAATTGAGCGTGATTAATGGCTTGGTGAAACAAATGCCGAACGCAACCTGCCCCGCACGTCGCCCGCACCACGCCATCACGTTCCCCTTGCCGCATCAAATCCATGTTAAGAACCTCCTTAAAGATTTAAAGTGTATACGAAATCGGAGCGGAACGACCCAGAGCCGCGGATGGTTAAAATTCCATATGTCCGTTAGTTTTTCTCCAATTGCTCTAAAAATTTGATACAACATTCTTGAGATATTGTGCATTCATAAAAAAAATGTAAAAAAAAAGTTTCAATACCATACCCCGCCCTTAAATCGCGCGACGAATGTAAAATATACGAAATAAATGAATCGTAGATTGAGATATCAATTGCTCGGAGAAAATGTGAATAATGAAAGAATATTTAAAATGGCAACGATAGCATCGCCGAGCGTAGCCTTTTGTAGAGCGTGTAAAACGCGTCAATACCGACAGAGGTCGAGCAACGATTGGCGTCACCGCACAGACTGTGTACTCTCTGTCTCAGCGCTGATGCATGCGCAACGTTCTTGCGGCTCTCGGCAGAGACAAGCGGAGCCCTCTGCCGAGTAATTTGGGTTATCCATTTTTTTTTTGCAGTATCTCGAAACTTTATGAAATGCCAATTTTATTTTTTTTTGCAAATCATGCAACGATCAAAAATGACGTTTCAAAAGACTTACAGACGTAAATAAATGCGTAGCTAGTCGCGAATCCATTGATCTTCGAGTCATCTGCAAGCCCTAAAGAACTTACCGATGTAAAGTAAATTTTGGGTGACTTAATTTCAATCTTATAATACAGAAGATTGAAATTATTTTATAGATCGTGTAATGAGATTTAAAGCTTACGGATGGAGTAAATCATGAGTACGATAGAAAAATGTAAATCAAACGAAAATTCAATCATAAATAATAGATCGGTAAATCAGCAATGACACTGTACGAACAGTCGAAGTGATAGAAAAAAAAAACCATTTTTGAATTCCAGGAAAGAAATATACCAATGTACATTGGGTAAAGTTTTTTTGTTAGGTTGCTCATTCAGGAAATAGATTTTCGGTGGATAATATTAATAGGCACATTTTTTTTTTTACATCATCTAAGAAAGAAAATAAAAAGAAGATGGTAGAAAACGATGATGAAGAGGAGACGAAGAGCGGACGTGGTGGGGGGCAATGAAATTGGCAACTGCAGCTCGTGCATTTCCAGAACGAGCCGCGTAGGAAACGCTGCTTTTGCCTCGGGTCCCGATAGACAAGACAGAGACAGAGAGCGAGAGAGATAGAGAGAGATAGAGAGAGAGAGAGAGTTGGTTGCAATTTTCGTACAGAGTGATTGTTCTTATTTTTACCAAATAATTGATTAACCTCAAATCGGATATAGTTGATCTAGGTAAGCCAGGATTTTCGTCTTTATCCCCGCACACTTTTGTTCTTTTTGCTCCCCCTAATTACTTTCCAACTTGGCAATCCGTTTATTTTTATTTTTTTTATTTTTTCCGATTAACCAAAAAGCCGCTTGGCTGTGGCTTCGTTCGAGCTTCGGTAGAACTTGCACTCATTAGAATATTTTTCGCAATGCTTTCAAGACCTTTTCCACTTGAGAAACGATTGAAATGCAAAATATATTTTGCAAAAAAAAAAAAAAAGAACTTTTCAAAAAATCAAAGTTGATTTTTCGTTAAATCTCATTGGCATACGTCTGGTTGATCGAAAAATATTTTTCATAATCGTGATATGGTGTATTTGGTGAATGATCGATGAAAAATATAAATATTCGTTGAATCAGGATTGGTCGGGGTATTGGAAAAGCAAGAATATCCCAAAAACGCGTTTGGCTGTATGAGGAAGGAAAAGTGTGTCACTCTCGAAAAGCACGTTCGCGTCGCGACGTACGTCTAAATATATCAGAATCGCTATGCGCTCTCTTTTATGCGTGCGTGTGTGTGTTTTTTTCCACTCTGCCATGTCAACGTGGACATGGAACTCGGTAAAACCAAACACGTCGTTTTAAATAAATTCTGTGCATCCAGCTGCGGTGAGGCCTGTGGTGAAGTTCATAAAATTCAAAATTTAAAAACGCACTGGACACGCGAACATTCCCAAAAAAAAAAAATCATCGATTGTCTTCTGTTTGGCCATATAAATATACAGTCGAGCTAGCTAAAGTTAAAAATAAATTGTCTCATCTCCATATAAATTCACATTTAATTACTCATACAGTTGAAATAATAATACAATGGAGCTCCTTTGCTGCGAATATTTTTCATCATTTTGGAATACTAAAATTCTATCGAATTCGTTCTTCGATAAAATAGTTTCGAAAGTGCAAAAGATTCTTGGTGAATATCTCACGAATGGTGAAACACGCGCTTCATCAATCAAACATCGCATTTAGTGCCGACTGCATCTTGCCGTGAGCACTTTGAGTAAATGTTTACCGGACGCTCCTTGAGAGAGTTAAGCTTCGAGCACGGAAAAGTCTCGAGCGCGTGTTTACGCGCAACGGTAAACTTTCATGTACTCCCACGGCCTGATGAATTTTCCTCGCTTGTGAGCCCTGCGAGGCAATAATTTTATTTAAAAAAAAATTTTTTTTAATAAATCTACGAATTCCTTTTCAACACCGGCTGATGAAAAATCTTAACGAAAGTTCCAAACGAGCGATCGTTAAAATTGCTCCTACGAAAATAAAAACAAATGTGGAAAAAAAAAGCAATCAAAAAATGCTTGCAATATTTCATACAACCGTCTGAATATTTATTTACATTTTTTTTTTTTTTTTCGACAAAGAAAAAAAAAAAAAACATTTTATTTTCTCATCCATGCTCATTGGATAATTGGTATTCATTTTTTTCAGAATGATCGTACGATGCTGAAAAAATGTTTCCTCGTATTTCATTGCACTTTCATATTCTTTCCATTGGTCGTAGGATTTTCCAAGAGAATAAAGTTGGGTGAGCTATATTGCAAAGCTGTAGGTCAAAAAAAAAAAAAAAAAAAAAAAAAAAAATCGTGTCACATCCGCGTCGCTTCATTCCCGCGTGAAATCGATGCGAATTAAATTAATTTTCATAGGAAGCCTTTTCGAAGAGGATGATCAACGTCATCAGGCATTCGTGCATTCGGTGAATGCGGTCAACAAACTGAGACACTCGACGGAGGAACTGGCGAATGTATTTTTCGTAGCAGATCCTCAGATCACGGACGACGATGCGTTTTACGTTTCGCAGAGTGGTCAGTCGCGGTTTCATCGGTTTCGATCGGAGTCTCCGGGAATTGTGAGTTGAATTTACGATTGTAAAATCATGATTTTACAGCTTGCAGTCTCCTCGGTAATGGAGTCGCTGGGATTTTCGGGCCTACGAAAAAAAACACGGCCGAACACGTGCAGAGCTTGTGTGAAACTGTCGACATGCCGAATATCGTTGCCCGCTGGGATAACGAGCCGGCCAGAATGAAATCTGTGAATCTTTATCCACATCCCGATGGACTTACGACGGTGAGTCGAAATAACTCTTGTACACTCGACCGAGTGTGTGTATATATATATATTCTCATTTGGTAAATTAAAAATTCCAACGATCGTTGATTCGACGAAGGTTCTTCTTAATCTGGTGATCGAATTCAAATGGAAATCATACACGATATTGTACGACAGTACGGACGGTCTTATACGTACGCACGAGCTCCTCAAAAGATGGAATCCGAGAGGATATCCGGTGACCATTAGACATCTCGGAAGTGGTCCGGATTACAGGTGTGGTCAAAAAAAAAAAAAACAAATATGCAATCCATCATTTTTTAAAAGTATTTACGAGGATAAATATTGGGTTTTTTTTTTTTCGCGTATCTTATCGTCGATTATCGCAACAGGGATGTATTGCGTACTGTAAAAATGTCACTGGAAGAAAATATCGTGTTCGATTGTTCGTACGAGATACTCGGTGATGTTCTCAGACAGTCCCAGCAAATTGGTATACTGTCCGATCGTCATAGAATCATTGTCAGCAATTTGGTGAGTCGACTCGCAAGGGGACAACATTTTTACGAAAAATTCCCGACAATTTGCAACTTTTTCGAGCTTGGGAATTATTATAAGAGGTTGGAGGAGAAGATAGGAGAACTTTGATCAAATTTCATCTGAAAATTTACGCTGTTACGACTTATCGAGCAATTTTTTTTCTCGTATAGTAAAAAAAATGATATTGCACAGTCATCTCGAAATGTATCTCAATCCGCATAGGATCTTCATACACTGGATCTAGAGCCCTATCAATATTCCGGTGTAAATTTCACGGGTCTCCGTCTCGTCGACGTTGAGAATCCCGAATGCCAAGAAACCTTCAATGATTATTTGTTCGACATGGGTCTCGATAGCCTGTCCCAATTGAGCACCGAAGCCGCTCTCACTTATGACGGTGTGCAATTTTTTGCGCGAGCCTTCAAACGCGCCAAGGATGCTCTTGACGGTAATGTCAAAGAGCTGTCATGCGACGGTACTGACAATTGGGAATTCGGCGCGAGTTTGAGCAATTATCTGCGCACCGTGAGTAAATTTCATATATAAAAATGAATCATTCCCGAATCCCGCTGCGTGGGTATATCCCAAATGGGCTTGCGAGACTCTGCGGAGTGAGCGTGTGAAATTTTTCCAGACGGAAATGCGAGGCTTGACGGGTTTGGTTAAATTTCACACCAACGGATTCCGCAGTGATTTCGAGCTCGATATAATTCGCTTGAGTCCCGAGGGGGTGAAAAAAATCGGCGTCTACAACAGTACGAGCGGTATCGACTGGCGTTACGATGGAACTTCCGCAATATTGGCCGACGACGATGACATGGCGAACAAAACTTTTAAAATTCTCATTGCACTGGTATATAAACGAGCGATCGTGCGAAATGGGCGTAAGAAATTTGCCGGCGGTTGCAAAAATTCTCACATCACAATTGGTCATAATTGATTCGTCTTTTAGAATCCTCCGTACAACATGCTCAAGGAATCGGCCACGATGTTAACGGGCAACGATCGTTACGAGGGCTATGCCATAGAGATAATTCAACAGCTCAGTAAAATTTTACACTTTAATTATACATTCATCGAGATGGATCCGGATTACGGGAGCAAGCGCAAGGATGGTACATGGTCCGGTATGCTGGGTGCCATTATCGCAGGGGTGAGTCGCGTCATTGAGCTGAAAATATTTCGTTCTTTCGTTGCCATTTATTTTCAAAATCAGCGCCCATGATATCTCAAACGATCGCGGGTAGCCGTTCGAGTCAAGCGCACCATTTTTATTTTTACGGCCCTTTAATTGTTAAAAAAAAAAAGTAACAGTGCCTTAACGAAAAAAAAAAAAAAACAAAAATCTGAAAACATCTGTTTGATTTAAATTTAATTTTCAAGGAGGCAGATCTGGCTATAACGGATCTGACCATCACCGCGGAGCGCGAGAGCGCTGTAGACTTTACCATGCCGTTCATGAATCTCGGTAAAAAAAAAAAAACAAAAACAAAAACAAAAACAGCAAATTCAAATTCATAAGTTTTTCACGATTTTTCAATTGACGCTGAAGCTCGAAAAAATCTTTTGAACCAGGCATCAGTATACTTTACAAAAAACCAACGAAAGCACCGCCAAATTTGTTCTCATTCATGTCGCCATTCTCGAATGGCGTCTGGGTCTGTCTCTTCCTGTGCTATCTGTTCTGCTCGCTGTTGCTATTCGTAATCGGCAGAATGTGCCCGGCCGAATGGGACAATCCTTATCCGTGTATCGAGGAGCCCGAGCAGCTCGAGAATCAGTTTACCCTGAAGAATTCATTCTGGTTTACGATCGGCGCTATTATGCAACAGGGCTCGGAGATCGCGCCAATGTTAGTTTATTATTTTATCGTTGAACGATATATATAGACAAATCTCCCGAACGACGTTGCAATCGACCTGAGACTTTTTTTTTTTTTTTTTTTTTTTTTTTTTTCTGGTTTGTTACGATCATCGAACGCGACAGTGGAATTTCAACGAGAATTTTCGCTGCCTCCTGGTGGTTCTTTTGTCTCATTATGGTCTCGTCGTACACGGCAAATCTCGCGGCTTTTCTATTGTTCGAGTCGACCGTAAAACCGATAAAATCGGCCGAGGATCTCGCTGATTTGAACGGTGCGATCAAGTATGGCGCCAAGAAAGGTGGCTCGACATTCAATTTTTTTAAGGTCAGTCCAAACGCCGTTGATACTTTGGCCACGATTCCGAGTTCACGTATAAAATCCTCGTACGGAGAAAAGAAAAAAGAAAAACAATTTCATTCCGGGGATTTAAAAAAAAAAATAAAAAAAAAAAAACTTTAATGAAATTTTCGTTTCTATATAATGACTCGAGATCGATCACAGGGTTCTAATTACTCGACGTATGCAAAAATGTACAAATACATGGAAGAACACGCCAAAGAGGTTCTTCCCGATAGCAACGACGTTGGCACGAAAATGGTACTCGATGAAAATCAAGATTATGCATTCCTCATGGAATCATCGTCGATCCAGTACATCCAGCAGAGAGAATGCAACTTGACGCAAATTGGCAATCTCCTGGACGCGAAGGGTTACGGTATTGCGATGCGAAAAAGTTCGTTCAACGTATATTAGCTGCTCGGAACAAATCGTTGATAAACAATTTTTCCTGATGTTCGTCTTTTTTTTTTTTTTTTTTTTTTTTTTTTTTTTTACTTACTCAGATTACAAGTATAGAAATAAATTGAACATGGCTACGCTCAAGCTTCAGGAGACCGGAGCACTCTCGCAGATGCAGAAAACATGGTGGGAGGAGAAGCGCGGCGGTGGCAAGTGCAAGGTGAGAATGATGAAAGAGTGAAAATTGAAAAAAAAAAAAAAAAAAAAATTATCATTTTTTACGATGAGGTTTGATTTTATTGCTCCAAGTGCGGGAGAATTTTGCTGATTTTTACATTTTTTTTTTTTTTTCAACGAAAAATATTGAAAATATGATGACATCTGCGCATCTTGGAAGCCACAAAATTTTGACGTAATTTCTTGCAAATTGATTATGATGTTTTCTAATTAATTAAACAAATGACCCTCGGAAAATTGCCTGTTCTTTCTTAGCAATGAGACGAAAAATCACATTCTTTTTCTAATTACCTCTCATTTGTGACAAAATCTTACATAATTGATTATGAAAATAAAATAGAAATGGGAAAAGGGGTTAACGAATTGTTGTGAAAAAAATCTTTTTAGGAGGAACCAGCATCGGCTGCTGCTTCGGAATTGACATTGAAACACGTGGGTGGTGTATTCTTGGTACTCGGAATCGGTGTTGGCCTCTCCGCTCCCTTTGCCCTCTGGGAATTAGTTTGGGAAATTGGTTTTCTCGCTCACAAAGAAAACGTGAGTACCTCTGAATACCAAATTATCGAATTGACCATCGCGATCGTTAATCATTAATTACCATGAAACTCCGCGTGCATGAAAGAACAACTTAATCATTTTATCGTATTTACCCATATGAGATCGAGAAGAATTAATTAATTCGAATTAAATAGAAACCATGTGAATTTAATTGGAGTAATTTTCTTATCAAATTAGTGCATTGGGTGTAAGATGTTTGATAAAATAAAAAAAAATTTTTCATGTTTTCTTTCGAATCGTTCAAGCAGGCAAAAAATGGAGTTATTGAAAATTTCAATATTTTTCAGTTTTTTTTTCAAACTGGACAAAAAAGTTGAACCGATGTTTTTTCTGCTTTTTTTTTGCCACGTTTCAAGCGTCTGTCCCATATAAAAAATGTAATAAATTTAACAATTATGAAGTGTCATGTGAGCGGGCTGATGGGATGAAAATTTCGTCCTTTCAGTTGTCGTTCACGAAAGAATTTATGAACGAAATGAAGTTCGTAATGAAGTGCAAGGGCAACGTTAAACCGGCGAGACAACGCAAGGCATCGTCGCACACGACCGAGCCCAGCACCGAAGGTAGTACACCGCCTTACGGTCCTGTACCCACAGTCATTACCACGATAGCGGAAAAAGAATGAATTTTTCATTCTTTTTACCTTTTGAACCTTCGACAATCGATTCCTATCTTTTGGGCAACGAAAAAAAAAAAAATTTCAATCTTCGTACAAACGAAAAGCAAGAAATTGCCACTGATTGGAGGGCCATTAAATGTTCGTTAAAGTGTATTAATTGGGCAAGTAGCGAGACATTTTTTTTTTCTCAAGATATTTCGTGTATTATTCGTCCTGGTAGCAAAAAGATTACTTCAGCCGATCGCGAGGAAAGTAATTTAAGAAGAAAAAAAAAAAAAAAAACGTAATTTCGATGCTTGCACGCGCCAAAATTTCCATTTTTAAATGACCAGCGAATCCTGTTGAGACTTTTAAGACGAAAAGTCGATATGGGATAACGATTAATTCGGGGACCTGTTTTGATGCCAAATCGTCGAATAAAGAGCGAGCAAATCATACGAACGATCAATTTTTTTTACAAATCTATACCTGCCTTCTCTTTTTTTTCTGTCCTCGTGTAAACGCGTTTGCAAAAATATATGTGTGTCGATCGTCATAAATTAAAAATTTCACTGCTCGAGCCATAGTGTGGAAATTTTCCCAAAATTACGATGCAAAACAAAAAAAAAAAAATTACTCGTATTCTGGTATAAAAGATGTACGAAGAAAAGAGGCTAAATTCGTGAGATCCATGTTGCATTTTAAGAGGAATGGGAGTGCATTTGAAAAGTTGAAAAGTTGTCAATTTTATTGACAGACACTCCTTCGAAAACTCGAGACCGTTCCAACGCGATAATTCATTTTTCACAATGCTTCTCCGTTAAAATGCACTAAGATTGCTAAAAATTTGTATGGGATCGACTGCGACGGCAAAAAAAAAATTTCAATTTCCTTGCTCTTCGAGGAAAAATTTTCTAAATAAATGAAAATTGCATTTTCACAATGACATGATCGATACGATAAAATTGTGTGCGCTAAAAAAAAAAATGTACCAAAAATTTCGATAAAAAAACTTTTTTTTTTTATTTCAATAATAATTTCTCATTATTATTGTCTGAGGTATCTTTTTATTCTATTTTATTTTTCTTCTTCGTTCTCGCAAATTTTCTTCGCAATTTTTTATCATCCTCGGTGCATCGTTTAACGGTGCAACGAGAGAAGAACCGGCTCGAATGATATTATCGTCGAAGAATATTTTAAAAACGCCGGACGGCAAAAAGTAAGAAAAAAAAAAAAAAAACCGTCGCGTGGTTAGGATTTTTCTGTCTCTCCGTAGCGAAATATAGAACTCGCATTCGAACGGGAATGAAAAATAAAAATAAGAAAACCTGACGCGTAGCGTTGACGAGAATGAAAAAAAAGGTGACCGCGTCGGGGCAAAGAATAACTCGGCAACGACGACTCGTGGCACTTCTAAAACGTTCGAGCTTCCCGACACGCTGCTGCCTCTTCCGAAAACGATCGAACGAGTTCGTTTTCGATCGAATCTCAACGCGTGTGTCCGTTTTATTTATTTATTTTCATTTCTTCAAATTATAATTTTAATTTTCAAGTGAGCTTTCAGATTATTCGAGCGCAAGTACAATTTCCTCAGGTAAGAGAGAACAAATATTTTTCCTCAATTCGTTCCAATTATTGACTATTCATTAATTTCTCGTCGTTCCTTCACCAATTTTATTTTCCCTCCTCATTTATAATTTTCTCAAAGATTGCAATACTATTTTTTTTTTTTTTTTTTACTCAAAGTGATAAAAGAATAATAAAAAATTAACGTCAAAATAATTTAACCAATTAATTGATTGGCTTTGATTGACCAAGTGTATTATCAATTGCCCATAACTACAAATATTTTCGTAACGATGTATTGAAAATTCCTCGCTGATACGTGTAAATTAATTTGATACGTGTCAATTAATTTTATAAATTAATTACACAGACTAATATTAAATTAATTCACTTCATTTGATCGCAGGGATTCGGTAAAACTTTTAGAATGATTTCGCAAGTGAAGAGATTATTCGATAGATTCAACTGAGTAAGAAAAAAGAAAAAAAGACTTTCAATTAACCAAACGATTGATTGGGAGACCGTATTTCGTAAAAAAAAAACAAAAAAAAAACAAAAAAATAAAAGAACGTCATATTAAAAGCCGCTCCAAAGCTGCCACGCTTGGCGATCTAAATATACCCGAAACTTTATGTGCTTCCAGTGTTTTAAACTCCTCCATGCTGTCATCTCGCTCCTGAAAGAAACAGAGAGAGAGAGAGAGACCAAATACGCTGTTTTAACCGGCTAGCTTGGGTCATAAAGACGACGAAAAAAAAGATTATTACATAAACGAACATTTAAGTATGCACGCCGGTGAAATTATTTGTTTCTCTTCCATCCCCTTCTCCTATTTGCGATAAAACCGAACACCAGAACATTCCATTTTTATTCACTGCGTAACGAGGCTCTAGTTCTCATATATACAACTCGAAGTAAAAGACTCTCGCGTTGTATCCAAAATTATTGATCGATAGAAAAAAAATATTCCACCATCTTTTTTTTTTAATGATCTTTCATCAACCACGAATCATCGTATACAAAGTAAATATAAAATTTTTTAGAATCAACAATAACGATGCGAAAGAAATACCTTCTCGCTTTGTTCTGCTCTCTCGTATCATTGACTTGCGTTCTCGGAATGCACAAGAGGGTCAAACTGGGTAAGAAATGGAATTTTCGAAAATATATAAAAAAAAAAATAAATAAAACGCTGCATCGAGCGCCGAATTTTCAAACTATGCGCTTGCGCCAACGATGATTTTTCAGGAGGTTTGTTTCACATTGATGATCCGTCCCATCGCGCATTCGTTGCGTCAGTCGAGGCAGTTAACAATTTACGATACTATAACGAAGATCTGGCGAACATATTTTTTCTCGCTGATTTGTATGACATCGACAATGATATTTTTAAGATCGGTGAAAATGGTAAGGAGAAGAGCGAAAAATAATATCGTAATTCAAATCAATTTTACATAGCACCGCGGGTTTCATTATCGAGCAAGCTGAAAATGTAACTATATAATTGGGGAAAAAAAAAAATTAATATAAATTTGAATTTAAATTTAGCTTGAAAATATTTTGCTCACTCTTACCCGTTCCCCTTGCAACTCTACGGGACTCTAAATTCAACTGACAGTCGCTGGAATTATTTCAGTGTGTTATCTTCTCGAAAGAGAGGTAGCCGCAATTTTTGGTCCATCCGAGAGAGCATCGGCCGAGCACGTGCAGAGCATATGCGAAATGGTGGATATGCCGAACATCGTTGCACGCTTGGATAGCGAATCAACCAAAATGAGGGCTTTCAATTTTTTTCCTCACTCCGAGACACTCTCGAAGGTGATGACCGCGATACGTCAGCTTCGTCAAAAATATTGAATCAATCAATAAAAAAAAAAACAAAAAAAACAAAAACAAAGTCTTATTTGTCCGTTGCTTTGCGAAAATACGAATGCGCAGAGCTTGTGAATCTTTCAAAGTATTCAAAATAGAAAGAAAATTCATGGATTTGCAATGACGAGTGAAATCCGCTGTAGGTATTCGTGCGTATCGTGACGGAATATGAATGGAAAGCTTACACGATATTGTATGAAAATTCCGACAGTCTTGTGCGCATGAACCAATTGTTAAAAAAATGGAATCCAAAAGGTCATACCGTGGCGATTCGTCACTTGGGAAACGGAACGGATTTCAGGTATGAAAAATCGTCAAAAATTATGTTGAATTTTTTTTTTTTTTTCCATCAAACTCCCAGTGAATTTGTTGATCGTGATTGTCTTTCGGTGGTTCCCGTGACAGGGATATATTGCTCGAGGTAAAACATTCCGAAGCTGAGAACATCGTGATCGATTGTTCGTACGAGATTCTCGATACGGTTTTACGTCAATGCCAACAAGTTGGATTAATGTCCGATCGTCATAAAATTCTCGTCACAAATTTGGCAAGTAATGTGGGAAAAAAAAAAAAAAAAAAAACAAACAAAGATTCATTAATTAATTCGATCAATTGATAAAATTGATGAATTAAATATTTAATTGACAGTTCGTCCTCGCAAAACGAGTGAACAAATCAATCTTTCCTAGGTCCGTATCGAACGTTTCTCTTATCGTTATCTTCTCTGTTTTTTTTTTTTTTTTTTTCGTGGATACTCTTGACTCGACGATTCAAGCCCCATGTCAAAGCATGGCATCGTTCTTTTTCCTCCTAAAAAAAATCAACGCAACGAAACAAATATTGTGTCTCTGTTATATTTTCCTCGATCCCTCAACGACATGCAGGATTTTCATACCCTTGATCTGGAGCCTTATCGATATTCCGAGGTAAATTTAACGGGTGTTCGTCTCGTTGACGTCGAAAACGCGGACTCCGGACAGGTGTTGGATTATTTTTTGGACCGAATGGGTGTCGATGAGATCGGTGAATTGCGCGTTCATGCTGCGCTCATGTACGACGCTGTACAATTCTTTTCGCGAGCCCTGAAACTTTCCCTCTATGCCAAAAACGACAATGTCAAAGTATTGAAGTGCGACGGCTCGGATTATTGGGATTTCGGCACAATTTTGAGCAATTACATGCGTGCCGTGAGCATAAATTGAAGAAAAAAAACATTGCTACAAAATTTTTTTTTTTTTTTTTTCAATCTGTATCGACACTTTGACGTTTTTATAGACCGAAATGAGAGGTTTAACGGGTTTGGTAAAGCTCAACAATGATGGGATTCGCGATGAATTCGAGCTCGATATCGTTAATCTACATCGCGACGGCCTGAAGAAGATTGGCGTCTACAATACCTCGTATCCGGGTGAAATTGAATGGCAGGTCGACGAGAAATCGCTATCACTGGCCGAAAAGAATGAATTGTATAACAAAACTTTCAAAGTTCTGATATCACTGGTACACGAAATTTCGTCGCGTAATAATGAAATTTAGAGTAAAAGGAAAAAAAAAAAAAGAAAGGATAAAGAACGAAAATTTAATGAGAATTGGACAGTTTAATTATTTCTTCTTGCTCAGGTTCCCCCGTATAACATGCTGCAGAAAACGCCGGAGACGAAAAATGGGAACGCTCGGTATGAGGGTTACGCAATTGATATAATTAACGAGATCAGCAAACTTAAGCATTTCAATTACACATTCATCGAGACCGATCCCGATTACGGAAAAGTGATCGACAACGCCACCAACAAATGGTCCGGAATGATCGGCAAAATTTTAAACGGGGTGAGTCCAACGAGACGAAACTTTTTTTTTATTCAACGCTAGGAGACAACTTTGAGGATCAATTTTCCTGAGATATTTCGATGCCTTTACTTTTATATTCGCGCACGCGCGAATGCCAAAAAAATCGGAAATCTTATTATCGCGCGGGTTTTGCCGTACTTTCCCCGTGCCCACGTGCGAAAGCGTCACATCTTTTATGACCAAACGAAAAGACCTTATCGCGTAAATATTTTTTTAAAATATTTACGCAATAAGGAAGGAAACCGTTTTGAGAAATTCTGTGAAAGCGTAACATCGATTTTTTTTTTTGGTTCCAAAAATTTACGAATTTCTTCGGGCGCATACTCAGCGCTCGTCCAATGACTGAAATATTTTGAACGCGATTTTGCAACTTTGCTTTTATTTGGAGGAAATAAAATTTACCAGAATTTCTTTAATTCTTTTCATTGAAAATTTTTATAAAAATTTTCAAGCCTTGCCCGTTTATTTTCGTGAAGTTGAACAGGCTCCCGTTATCGAGCTTTTTCCAAGCATC
This sequence comes from Rhorus exstirpatorius, assembly GCA_963564615.1. Taxonomy (NCBI): domain Eukaryota; kingdom Metazoa; phylum Arthropoda; class Insecta; order Hymenoptera; family Ichneumonidae; genus Rhorus; species Rhorus exstirpatorius. The sequence continues at coordinate 17,994,656 of OY751318.1, forward strand.
GCTGGTGCTCGTGGTTTTCGCCCGAGCGATGCTGCTACCTCTGTTAGCTTTGTAGAATCAACTTGACGGGAGTCTGTCGCCGATAAGTAAGCGTTCACTGTCCATAGTTCCCACGTACGGTAATCCTCGTTGGGTAACATTATCATGTGGAAAAATTTCTGCTTACCAGCGTTACATGGTAAAACAACAATAGTAATTATCTCGTAATTACAATTTAAAATTTGTGTTTTTTTTTTAATAGGAAATTTACGAATTTACGAATTTTTTATTTCATATTTTTCGGAGATCATTCAGACCTTCGGACTATTTATAAAATTGGCAAGTTCGAAAAGTTTGATTTCTTTTTTTTCCAGGAGGCAGATTTCGCTATAACGGATCTGACGATCACGGCAGAGCGCGAGAGCGCTGTCGACTTTACTCACCCTTTCATGACGCTAGGTAAATAAAGAAAAAAACTAAGGATAGAAAGTGTCTGACCACCCAATACCAGTTCCCTTTGGCTCAAAATTGATGTGCGATTTTCTTGAAGAATACTCGGATAGATCAAAATTTTGATACGTCGACTCAAAAATACTTATAGAAAAAAAAAGTAGTTAAAACTAATATGATTATTAATATACGCGTCGACGCATTTTTATAATGGGGAAAAACAAAAACGATTGGTCAACCAATATAAATGAATATTTATTAAAAGAATATTAAGAAGTAACGGAAACAACGCTCTATTTTCTCACTGAAGCCCTTACTGGATAAAACAGTGAATAAAATGTCCCGGAAAAAGTAGGATTCCTCAAATCAAAAATAGCCGAAAAGTAGAAAATTGCCAAAAAAAAAAAAATATTTCTAGAGAAGCGAGGAACTTGGCATTGGTCGTTTTTTTTGCCCTGTAAGTAATTTTCCAAAATCAGACGAGTCGTCGTATTTACTACTTGATCTACTCCACCCCCCCCCCCCACACACACAAAATGGACGCAAAGAAAAAAAAAAATTTCCTCCCTCATACAGTCACGTTAACATTATTTTTGCAGGCATAAGCATACTTTACAGAAAACCAACCAAGGCAGCTCCCAGCCTGTTCTCATTTCTCTCGCCATTCTCGACAAGCGTCTGGATCAATCTCATGGCAACCTATATATTTTGCTCGCTTTTGCTCTTCGTAATCGGTCGTATGAGCCCGAAAGAGTGGAACAATCCTTATCCATGCATCGACGAGCCCGAGATCCTTCATAATCAATTTACCCTCAAGAACTCACTGTGGTTCATGATCGGTGCAATAATGCAACAGGGTTCCGAGATCGCGCCAATGTGAGTTTGTTTGTTTTTTTTTTTTTTTTTTTTTCATATCGTTCTCTCGTTCCCCCCCCCCCCCAAAAAACAAACGAACGATAATTCGATTCTCAATATCGCTAAACGAACAGCGGAGTATCGACGAGAATGTTGGCTTCCTCGTGGTGGTTTTTCTGTCTTATAATCGTCTCGTCGTACACGGCCAATCTCGCGGCTTTTCTCGTTGTCGAGACGAATGTAAAGCCAATCAAGTCGGCCGAGGATCTTGCCAATTTTAACGGTGCGATAAAATACGGGGCCAAGAAAGATGGCGCTACCGAGACGTTTTTTAAGGTAATTTTTTTCAAATCTAGAAGTTGATAATTCAGTACGTATAGACGAAATAAACGATGAATTTACATAAAATCAAAAACTTTTCCGCAGTATTCGAAAAATCGAATCCCCCCCCCCCCCCCCTTATATCGTTGAACAGATCGTACGTAACATATATATGATGATGAAACACTTGAAGCATCGATATTGGAATTTATAAATTAATATCCTCAAAGACTTATGCCGAATCTCAGGTTAACACTAGGCCGACGTACGCGAAAATGTACCGATACATGAGGGAAAATCGGGACGACGTAATGACCGATACGAATCAGGAGGGAATCGACAAAGTACTCGATGCGAATCAGAATTATGCGTTTCTCATGGAATCATTGTCGATCGATTATGTCGTACAGAGAGAATGCAATTTGAGTCAAGTCGGTGGTCTGTTGGATGGCAAGGGCTACGGTATCGCGATGCTCAAGAGTTTGTAAACATTTTCTTTCTTTTTTTTTTGTTTTTTTTTTTTTTTTGCTTTTACAGAGATCGTTGAACATCGATGAGCTTGCAATAAATTCTCGGCTCTCTTCGATCGAGGACAGTGAAAACTTTCTCGTTTTTTTTTTATTGCAGAGTCGCCGTACAGAGATGATCTCAATAGCGCTGTACTGCAGCTTCAAGAGAACGGAGTACTCTCGACATTGAAGCAGAAATGGTGGGAAGAAAAGCATGGCGGTGGTCAGTGCAAGGTGAGAGATTCAATGTCCCCATATTGTACATTTTGTTTTTTTTTTGTTTTTTTTAAATTTTTTTAATCCAAGCAAACGCGAATAAGAAAGACATGCTCGATAACTGATGGACAATTGAATCGTTCGTTCAAAGGGCGATCAGCTGCCCGGTGCATCGAAACTGACGTTGGATCACATGGGTGGAGTGTTCGTGGTTCTCGGAATCGGCGTTGCCTTTTCCGTGCCGTTTGCATTATGGGAATTTATCTGGCAAATCTGGTGCACCGTCTACAAGGAAAACGTTAGTTCCTCTATATCCTGTCTTCAATAACGCATTACGGTAGCTTTATTTTATCTTAAAATCTTGGAAAGATGCAAAAAAAAGTCTTGCGGATTCTATCAAATTCGTATAAAACACCTCTGGGTTCGATATTATCGACGAATAAAAAATCTGAAACGACTCAAAGAAAAACTGCTCGGATATTTAAATCGACTTTTGGAGTCGGTACGAAATTGATTCGAAAAATCTTTCTTCAGCTGTCGTTCAAAAATGAATTTTCCGACGAAATGAAATCCATAATCAAGGCAAAATCAAGCGCAAAGCCAGCGAGAAGACGCAAGGAATCCTCGGGATTAATGGATTCGAGCACGAGAGGCAGTACACCGGCCTACGGCTGTGGTCCGACGATCGTAACTACGTCATCGGAAATAAAATGACGCTTTCGTTTGTCCCAATCCATTTCTAGCTCTCCGTTCTCAAGAACTTTCAGGATTCTCTTCCAAGAACGACGAGGCAAACTATATACAACTGGCTTAGCGCGAACGCATTTTTATGATTAACAATCGAGCTTCGAATGAATAGAAAATTTTATGAAAAATATACCAAAGAATCGATTATTTCCTGCTTCGTTCCTTTAATCCAAGAAGCATCCACGGCAGATTCCAGCATGATTTTCGTAGGGTTTCAATCGTATCAGTTATGGTGCGGGCAATCCGATGAGTAGAGATATGAGGTCCGTCTTTTGTGTTCTTGGGCGCGAGTCATCGCGCGGCCACCGCACGAGCAGACGTAAAAGCATTCAGCAGAAAAGTCAAATGTATGGTTTGCCGAGGCCTCTGGCCGCCTCGCTGAGATAGGAGCCATGAGTTAAAGAAAGAGAGTTTTGCCGGATTCTCCTACGTCACAAAGGGACTACCATACGCCGGGGTGGTCGTAAAGCAGTATTAAAAGCCTATTAAACGACACGACATGACGTATAGCTTTTTCTCTCGCTCACACACACGAGAGAGTGATTCGAGTCTTTCGCCTCTCTGCACATATACATATGCAGCCTTTTCTCATTCTCATCCTCTCCTCGACCAAGCTGGACATAGCTCCCGTTCTTTATATCTCGCGGCTCTTTCCACCTCCGCGATCTCCTTTCACCGCTTTTCGGCCATTTCCTTTTCTATATATACGGATCTCCGTTCTTCTAGCCGCTGAAAAGCGTACAGGTTCAACGACCCATATATTATGTGGGCTATAGCGATAAAAGTGTAATCCAGAGGAATGAAGGTCCCATATTGAAGGGAGAGCACTGAAAATCCAAGTGTGTAGTTTTTACACACTTATGTGTGTAATTTCTTGTAGTCACTTTTTACTCACTTTCACGTGTGTAATTCTACAAAATAACACACTTAAAATGTGTAATTCTACAAAATAACACACTCAAAGTGTGTTATTTTGTAGAATTACACACGTGAAAGTGAGTAAAAAGTGACTACAAGAAATTACACACATGAGTGTGTAAAAACTACACACTTGGATTTGCAGTGAGAGCCTCGAAGATAATGGCAAAGATTAAAGCTGCGATTTTCAATAGCCAGGGAGAACCGTAGACGGATGCGATTTTAGTGCAGGTTTGGGACAAATTATTTTACAATAGTACAAGCGGCTTTAGGTATGCCAGTCGATGCATTCGTTTGCGGCATCCAAGATTCAATCGCTAAAGTCACAAAGTTCAACCGTTAAACGCCACGCGGCAACGCAGCGATCTTTCGTAGCATTCCCGTCAAGGGAACAGGAGAAGTGTAGCGAAGGGACGCTCTGCCGTTGAGAATCGTGGCATACGGTGATGAGAAAATGGACGTTGGCCAAGAAGAAAAGACAAAGAGAACCATGCAGTTATAGGATCTCTGGTGCGCATAGCGCTAGGAATAAAATGGCAAAAGAGCCATAGGCGGTCAGCCGCTGCGGAGATAGCAATCGGTTACGTCGAAACTGTCCTTGTCTCGTGTCGAGGTGCGAGAGCATCGGGCAGATATCCGGGGGCCGTACTCTCCGCACCAGCTGGGCCGCGACAGACCGCGTCTTGACTTTTCTTTCCCGACTCCCTTCGAAATGTGCGACCGCGCGGAGCCATTCGTTTCAAGAAAATGCCTCGGTGCGGACCGAGAGCACCGCGCGCGCGCGCGGGACACATTTCACCCGCTCTCTCGTCTCGTACAAACGAACAAACAAACAAAAAAGAAACGTGAAGTAAGATTTGCGACTTTGGTTTTCGTGTAGTACGACGGTAGCGCGAAAACGCAGAAAATTCTATGGTGCCCCGCGAGAGAGTCACTCTCGTGTTCGCGTCGGTTAAACCTGCTATGAAATAAGGCGCATATATCGCGAGCACACAACGTAAACGGCGCGATACCTGTGAATAATGTTCAATGGTACATGGGGATACGAGCCAAATCGCCTCGAAGGATTTCTCGTAAAGCGGACGTTGGTATGGTAATCGCTATTATCTTTCCAGGGTATAATATCGCCCCGCTACGCTAGGAATTTAACCCGATAGTCGCGGGCACCTTGTTCGGCTCTCCGTGTTCACTGTCACGAGGAAAAGGGATAAGCACGAGGCTGTCGTCTCTGGACGAGAAAAGAGACGGACACTTTTTTTTTCACAATGTCAATCGTAACATATGCGCTATAGGATGTGTTCTCGTGTTACAACGTTTTTCGGCGTAAAGTTGTACACGTGCCCACTTGTGAGGAAGTTGAAGATTGCATGATGTGAATATGAAAATTAGGTGACTGAACCAATCGTTGTTGCAATGAGAGGGCCGGGAAATTTCCAAAAGAAGAAGAAGAAGAAGAAGAAGAAGAAAACGATGAAGAAAAAGAGGAAGAGAAAAAAAAGAAAGAGCATTTGATAATGTGGTTTCATTGTCACTTTGTGCCAGGACAAGGGTATGCAGGACCGATGCTGGACTCCAGGGTCACCCCGGTATATGCGATCAGTTGTTCTCGCTGGCCATTGTAATCATACAGGCATTTAGAAAATCCCATTGTTCATGGAACGATGGAACAGCCCTGAGCTACGCTCCGACATGCTATGGCTTTGTTGGGGCAACTCAAAATGGAACGTTCGTTTTTTTTTTTTTTTTACGTCCTTGATCCCCAAGATTCTTGCACTATGTCACTAAATAATTGCACAGGTAATGGCCTGGAGACTTGTATTTACCGGCGGTGCCTCATCGATGCTTAAGCCGAAAGAATGACTTTTTCATAAATGGATAAACTGAAAGATCCTCAATTATAATTTGGCTCGCATATTTCGTATGACTCAGTATAGTGTGAAAAAAATGCTGGACTCAGGTGTGGAGCACCAAAATCGGGGAAATAAATGTTTTTCAACCTTTGAAGCAGAGAATTTTTCGAATTGTATTCCTGGACCCACGAATCGAGCAACAAAATAATCATCTGTGCACTGAATTATCACGTAAAAAGCAACTTGTTCTGGTAACGAGTATATCCATTTCGATGACTTGTCTCTGCTAAGTTGACGGGGAGGTCGTCGAGTGGAGTAAACCATTTGGATGACGAGAAAACCGACTTGCTGTTATTGAAGCGCGATAAAGTCGGTTTCATTGGTCGTAAAGTGTGCGTAGGAGTAAAAGAAAAAAAAAAAAAAGAATGATAGAGCTCCTCTTCCTTGGTATCAATTGTGGCGATAACAGTCGAGCCGAGGGAAAACAATTTTATTGGAAAATCTTGGAAAACGATATTGAGAATTATGAAAAATTCATGTTGGGATATTTTAGTACGAATCTCGCGAATCTCAATGCCAATTATTATCGTTAAAAAATAGAGATCTCCGATTCGACACTGTGAATGGCTGTAGAAATTTTTTTTTTCATTTATCAAATTCATTCCGTGCAACCCTGTATAATAAGGTGCAACAATGAGGCGAATGAAAGGGGAATGATAAGGAGAATGAGAAGGATGCGCGAAGAATGAAACTTGCTGAATCGTGACAGCAAACAGGCGAAGGATTTATCTCGACATATATATATATATATATATATATATATATATATATATATATATATATATTATATAGGCTTTGTCTGTCTCGGATATCTTTCGCGATCGATGTATCTCGATAGGAAGAAGGAAGAAACGATGCGAGGAGACAAGCCAAAGAAGTCACGACTCAATCCGCACTCTGATGCTGGGCGAAACGAGCACCGTTTATCGCTTGCGAGATCCGCGAGGTTGTCTCGAAACGATCGCCATCCAACGACCTGTTATTCCATCGAATCAATCCAGCATCGTTTTTTCATGCAACAATTAAACATGATCGTACCCGATGAATGGATAATTAAAAAAACAAAAAAACAAAAAAAGATCGACTGAAGAAAATTTGAGCGATTTTCAACGAGCTTTATTACGAGGTGAGAGAAAAAAAAAACGTTATTATCAGAAGTACGATCTTTTTTGCCTCAAGCCCCAGAGATTTTCTCATAGGATTAATTATGAAATTGCAGATAAACTTCATGCCTCGCTGAAACACGTAATACACCTGATATATACATCTACGTTACCGCATGGTTTATTATTTTCCCATACATGTATCTCGATTTCTTGTGTACATGTGTATATTAAAGGTGTCCCCTTTTAGCCTGAGGATCGCGTGCTCTTAGGTCCTCGATGTCTACCGGTTAAATCGAGTGTATAAACGTATACGATCTACAAATTCTGATGCGTGCACGATGTCATGAATCTTTCAGGACCTCGACATTATGGCGGGTTTCCATAGTACATACACGCATACATATATGATATTATACGTAAATATACATACAGATGCGCTTACTCGTATGTGTACTCGGTGCATGCATATACCGGTATACGTTAGAATTTCTGAATAAAGATCGACGATACGATCATCGGGATCAACGAAGATTCATAAATGGTATAACGACGAAGAATAGTTAGTACATGGAGTAAAGTCAAATCGATAAATATACTTAGCAACGCTCCGAGAAATAGAGCGAACGTATATTTTATGATAATATTGAACATTCGACGTTGAATCGGTCATATAATTTCAGCAATTTTTTTTTTTCCTGGGTTGTTCAAAGTGTCAAGAATGTATACGATTTTATTTTACATTTTTCTAAAGGATACTTTACGAAAAAAAAAAATTCTCAAAATACATTAACAGCGTGTGAAAATTTATTTTACTGATATTTTCACCAACATTATCCACACAGTACGAGTTGGAAAAATTTGAATTAATTTTTATGGATTCTGGACACTTTGAACAAGTTGAGAAAACATTTTCTATAAGATTGGGCGCGTATATAATGACAGATATGAGGATGATGTTTCTCTTTTATGGTCGAGGCTAATTTTATTTAATTATGTTGCGAGCATTCATCAGCGCGAAGTAGCCACAAATTCACATGCGCTCCTCCGGAATATCTTCGTTAATCATAATTATAATTGACGTTTCTTCTCTCTCTCTCTCTCTCTCTCTCTCTCTCCCTCTCTCTCTCTCTCTCTGTGTGTGTGTGTGTGTGTTCTCGGGACTCGTGTAAACTGGTCCGTTGCACGAAAATTAGTTGACCACATTACCTGGGATCCTAAGCTATCACCGGCTCAGATTTATGTTAATGTTACGTGCAGCATGGCAAGATTGTGTAATGGCCAGTATAATGGGACACGATCAATTTAGCCAAATTGCTGCGAATAAAAAGATCGACGATGCAACTGAAAAAAAATTTTCAATTTCACGAAGAACAATAAATACGACGGCGAAACTCGACAAATCCGTACGAAAATAAAAATAAATATATAAGAAGAAGATTTGAATTCAAAGTGTCACAATTATCACATAATCTCGAAGTGCAATCCCCCGAGAGAACGGTCGACGAAGATAACGTTTGATGGAGCCCCCGTTGCGTGTTTTCCCGGCTACCGGTTCGTGAATATTCATTCAACATGTCGCTGTATACATGTCCCGAGCACTCACGTAAAGACAGAAACATCTCGTGCCCATATGCGCTCGATGATTGAGAAATTATAGGCAACATTTTGTCCGACGTAATCGCGATAAATACGTCAACGTGTGAATACAAATTTATTAAAAAAAAAAAGAAAAGATATTTAAATGTATGTATAGTTATCGATGGTTCACTAACGAATAAAGATAACGTAATTGAGCTACGATGGATCAATTCAATGATCGAACAATTCTCCATGATTCGTTACGTTTTTTTTTTTCTTCACCGTTCATCCATAGATCGATCTAGATAGCTTTCCGAACGTTTGCCGGACGAATCTGTATATGCATCCGGGATATAGTGCAATTATGCGAATCTCGCGAGTGGCCTGTCGAAATGGCTCGAACGCACGCTTCCTCGATTTCCCTCGGCCCCGTTAACGCGAGAAGGACGACAGACTGATGGGGGATTTTAGATTCAATTTGCGATAGTGAGAGAAACGAAGTGAACGAGGCGAAACGATGACACCGATGAGGATCGCGACGAGCGAACGAGGGAGGAAGTGTGTGCAAACGGAGGGAGAAAAAAAACGAAAGAAAGAAGAAAAAAAAAGCAATGAAAATCTATAGAGAACCTGTCGAACTGATGAGGCGCGATGGGTGAGCGAGAAATGTGCATACCGAGAAAAGCTGTTATAGTCGTGGTTTATCGGGATCTCGCGTGTCCACACGTTCAATCCATTTTCCACTCGTAATTTTTTCCTACATATTCGTATTCATAACGGAACGAGATTTTTATGATAGATCGATGAAAATGAATTTAGTGGATGAAAATGTTTAAGGAGAAATACGAACTGTGTTTTGTTAAAATCAAATTCTTCAAGCAAAAGTTTGAAAATAATTGAAATAACATTTGTACACTTTCTACAAATATTTAAAAAAATCTCAAGTCACGCAGTTTTAAAAGATGGCGCTTGTCCGCGTATTTAAAGACCATCGAATGACTCATTTACCATTCCCTGTGACGTGTTACGAACTTGCGAATAGAACGATTGTCAGGAGAGGAAGAGCAAGACGAATAAGAGGAAGAAGAAGAAGAAGATGAATAAGAAGTAGGAGACGAAGAAGAGGACGAAATACCAAGAAGCAAGATTGAGTGTCGTCTATGTAGCCTGAACGAAAAACAATGCGACGTATATACGCCGTTGACGCTTCGGAGGATCGTATAAATGCGTTCACTGTGTCACGTGACCTTATAAGCTTCTCGGCGTCTCTGAGAGATGGGGCGCGAGACGACGCAGACAGCGACGTGGACACAAGACGCCACGATAGTCACACAACACGCCAACGGGGGAAGATTGACGGACGTTCTTTCTGCTCGCGCGCCCTCTCGCCATGCATCGAACGAGCGCTTTGCGAAGTAGAACCGAGACAAGTATGAGGCGTATTAAAGAAAAATTGCAATGAAAAAAATAAAAAAATAAAAAAATAAACAAGAGGAACGAAGGATAAAGATAAAGTTAATTGAAGATTTACGATGAAAAAGTAATTAACTTTTGAATAATGAGAGAGGAATAAATTCAAAGAAATAAAGGGCCAGCATCATTTTTCCACAATTCAATTCCCTTGACGTGATAAATACGAAGGGGAGATCGACCACAGACTTGTCAGACGATGGCTATGAAGTATAGGGCACAATTACGCTCTATCCCTTAACCCGCCAGGCACACCATAACGGTAAAGCTTTGACTTACGATTAATACACGTAATTGGATATATGTATAAGTATGCCTCGTAAGATTGTCTCATACAGTGAGGGATACCAACACCGGACAAGGCATCGTTCAATTTCTTCTACGGTCACAGCGTCATTCTTTAACGAGTCAGCCATTTTTTTGTTTTCCAAGGACCTCTTAAATATTTTTAATACTTGGTCAGTGAATACGATAAACAATACGACATAATTTGAATGCAAATTCGATTGATTGGTTAATTAGACAATCGATTCGCGAAGATTTTTTTCCAAATTATAAATGTAACCGGTAACTCCAAGAAACTTTGTGAATGTAAAAAAATGTCAATTGTAGATTAGCTTCAAATTCGATGATCCCCTGTCATAAAAACTCACTTTACTTGTACCACTTCACTCACACACACACACACACACACACACACATATATATATGCATGAAGACCCAGTTCAATCTACACCTAACTAAATATGCAAAGATATTTATAATTACCAATATAACTGGTTCCATATTCTATAATCTATACAGTCGCGAGCGAGCGGAAGCTGTGGATCGCAGCTCCTGTGTCCCGGGCATCGAATAATAATAAAAGTAAAATCAGAAATACATTTTCTCCAGCTGTAAAGCTACCCTGAATAATGACGTCGATTAGTCAGGTTGGATCTTCGATGATATTTAACCAAGAGATTATTAACATATATCTTTCTATAATATAAAGATATATCGCCACTGCCGCCGCCGCCGCCGCTGTTTCAAGAATTGAGCTTATACCGGGTGTCCAATTTGAAAAGGATGATCAACCCAAACCCAAACCAAACATATAAACAACCCAATACCTGCGTGGGCGCGTAGCGCCCGAGCCATACGAACCACTAGTATACATATATAAATGTTCCATCCCCCTTAAACACTTCACCCCCGCAGATTTTTCCTTCCCACTTCTCACTTCTCCATTCTCCCCTTTCCTGTCCTGGGATTCATCGTCTCCATGCGTGGCGAACTATCGCAAAGTACGTGAATAAACCGTGTGAGGTGACCGTCCACGCACACACCACCGATCCCCACACAGCCAATTTATTTTCCCCCCGGCAAGGTCAATTTCGCGAGATCGTTTCTCAGCCGGCGCAAAGTAGAATTTAATTACGCCTGCGTCTGTGTTTCCAGTGAAAGTGTATAATTAAAATGCGCGACTGTCTGTGTGATTATGCACACGTTCGGATAGTTAACACATGCAATTTTTTTGTTGTAGTAACAGGTTATCATATCCTTTGAATTTTTGTTTGTAATAAGTAAGACATTTTCGAATCCGAATGAATCCAATTTTTCGCATATTATCGATAAAAATAATAATTATATGGTTACAAAAAAAAAACACATATACAGAGAATATATTTTGTTTTTTTTTTCTTTTGCTTAATTAAAAGCTCGACCTCAATTTGTTACATTTTCTATCGCAGCATACTGTAATAGATGTTCTGTGTCCTGAGTACGCATACATATAAATATAATGTATGTGTATATATAGAGGGGAATATAATTGCCGGAGGCAAAGCGAATAGTGCCAGCACACATGTGTGCCCGCTTGTCTTGCAGCGAATATATTTTACCTTTTCAGTTTACACTTACGCTCCGTGATTTATCGCGATAACAAAAGTAGGCATACGTTTTTTCACCCCCTTCCCTCGCTCTATCTCTCTCACTCCTATGTTCGCTCTTGCTCATTTCTTATGGTAGCCTCGAGCTAATGGGAATTTATTGATATCAGAGCCAAGGTCGAAGTGCGCTCGCGAGCTTGCGAATTCTCCGACGTTGGAGCTCGGCTGAAATTGCGATAGTGCAATTCAGAGACCAAGGTCGCTTGTCGCTGCTCTCCTGCTGGGTGGTGCAGCCCCGGCGCGACGATGAAGATCAGGGAGGGAGAAGGGTGCAGGCGGAATATAGCCACGGGTGCCGCCAGTATACTAACAAAAACGACTACATTCATACAATTTTTTTTTTCTCATCTCTCTTTCATTTACTTCAACGTGTGTACGGGGAATTGCAAGTCATGAGATAAAGGATTCTGGTGCTTGGGTACACATGTGGGACGTTGCGATTGGACGCTGAGATAGGCTACAAGACCGATCGCCCGTAGCTTGAATTTATTGCAAAAGCTACCTATTCATAATGTTATTTCGTTGCGGAAAAGCTGAAATGTATATTGCAAAGCTTCATGAGCGTAGCCCCCAAACCTTTCACTGAAAAAACAGCATTCGCGTTTCTTCTTGATGGAATGTGGCGCTTCGCCGGAGCTCCGCTAGGTGGCTTTGCGCGCAGCGTCTCTCGCAAGAGTGACGCTTCGACATACGGTTATAGTCACCGATCATCATCCAACAGTCCCAATCATTTGTCTCATAATCTCTGATTATTTAAAACGTCAAATTTGTGAGAATTTATCCTGAAAATTTGATAATGATGGGAATCATTTTAAAGGTACGATACCTCGATCTTGGGAAACAATGGTTTGTTTTTCGATGTATGAAAATACTGGAACCGTGTTTTAATAGAAAGTGAGAACGTAACGCCAGAGATAGCTCCAGAATCCACTGTATATTATCACAAAACTCTCTGTACAGAGAGTTTCGGTGAGAAAGCCATTATAGTAAGTGTACACAGCGATGGGCAGATTCCAGCTCCCACACACGGGATGCGTGAGCAAAAGCTATCCGATCGTTGGGGCTGCCTGCTGCGAGTTTAGCCAAGGATAGACGATAAGCAACGACCGTAATTGACTATAACTCAGGTAAATGAAGCGACGAACGGTATATCTCTTTACTCTACTATAAATATAAATATATATATATATATACGTATATGCATATCCCTGCCGACGGAATAAACCTCCGAGTCGAAGAAAGATGAATGATATAGTGATAGCAATGGAAATTGAGAGAGGAGAGCAGAGTGCCAAGTTGGTTCATGCAACGTTTGCTGGAGAGTTAACCTTCGGACCCGCGTTGAGTTGAAATCTTTCTCTCGCTGCTACACTCGCCCCCATATGCATCCGTATACGGGACGATGATCTGTGCACACGATCTCCCGTAACTTCCTTCTCGTTTTATATCCTATACGTGAGTCAGTGCTTTTACGCGAACACATACACACACACACGCAAAGCCTGTAGAGTCAGCCTCTGGAGTTTCGTTTTTTTTTTTTCCTCGTCTGGCATCTCGAGAGAATCTCGTCGGTGTGTAACGCCTCTCTGAGATAGCGTGGGTCGAAAGAATACCCACCAGATTCGACATGTTCCGGAGAAACGTACCAAGAGCTCTGTTCACTCCAAGGTAGACAATGTTTATTATAAATGTTTTTCTCCAGCTGAGCAGTGCACTTGTTGGCAATTCTCCACCCCCGTGATTGTATCAGTCTCACCCAGGCCGCCCTAAGCCGGAAGATGAGATGCGCGGGTATCCAAGGGGTCTATTTTCCGGTCGTCGGATAGCCAATCACTATATAGCTAAGGTATTTTCTACCTTGCTGGAGTTTTAGATGCGACTTTCATGTCTCTTACTATAAAACCTTTACGAGTCTCCAAGTCACGAAGACACATCCAACAAATTCTGCAGTTCATTTATGGCTTAGGATGCGTGTGCAAATTGTCACTGAGAACAAACACCAGCTACAGTATTCCATTTGCTAAATATATCATAATAACATGTGCTGTGGCGGATCAATGCAAAATTAATTGGATCGCTGTTCATCCTTTGCTGACTAGAAGACTTGAACGTTTGGTATTGAAATTCTCAGCTTATGATTAAAGCTTCCATATGCACGAATTTTCTTTAATAATTCGTCTTTATCAATGAATTATCTTTATCAAGCTTTCGCCAGAAGATTGGAGCATGGAGGAAAATTCTTTTTACGAGAATCCGGTTATTAATCCCATCGGACTCCCGTTTCGACTTTTCAGTTTTTCTTTTTCCTCGGCAACTTTTTGTCCCTTTCCTCCTCATCCTTCCTTGCCAGTGGTAAACAACACGTATGATATACTTCCAGGTTTATTTCACCTTCATATATATATATTTCGTTGGATTACGTGCGAGTTAATCACGATAAATGATATCCAACGGAAAAAAACCAAGCTAACCCAAACCGCATAGTTGGCGCCATGGAGGGGAAAAAAAAAACTCCCCGGTAAAACATTTCTCAGACCGTATTTCTTCGGGGTGTACGGATATATGAGTTGTTCGTGTGGGTAAATTAAGGTAGTTCAGTCGTGAAAGCGTTTCACGTCATTGAAAATACTCGCAATTATTCGCGCATCTTATTATTAAAACATTCGAGAGAATTTATTTGAACCATTATTCAATCATAAGTCCCTTGCGTCCATGACTCCGGCAGGTCTATCTTAAGAGCATCATTTCCTTTGTTCTATATACCGAGAAAATTACTTGCTCGCGTTTATCTTCTTTTCTATACATAGCTATTCCGATAGAACGTGATCGCGAACTCTTTCGAGTCAATCAAAGTCAGCCCGTTCTAATTATCCAATTACGCGTAATGAGCGTCTCATCGATCCTCGGAGAACGCATAGGCTGCATAAGAAAATAGCGAGTCGCCCCGACAACGATAAATTGATAATTAAATCGCCCTTGCATCTCTCCACCACTTCACGACAATGTATCGACTCATCGTGCAGCACATGTACGAGAATTTAAGTGCATTCTATGCATGTATGTAGGTATAAATATATATATATATATATATATATATATACGTAGGCCCATTTATACATATCGAAGATGTATCGTTGGGGTTCGTTGCAATTTACGAGCCAGCAACGTTAATTAAATTGAACTCGCAAAGTCCGAAAGAGCTAAAAATAAAGGAGAATCAGGACATTTTTACAAATAAGAGGTAAAATGCAATATCATGAAAGTTTTACGATTTTTTTCTTCATAAACTGAAAATCTACAAATTCGCAATTCGTGACTCGGTATGATAGAGTAATTGAGGGTATGAGAAGGGCAAAGGGAGTGAAGATAAACGAGAGATCTCACTACGAGAGATATACGACGAAATAATCGATAGGATATTATCAAGCCTCGCGAATGGTACGTGTTTGAGCTGGTGAGAGAGATAGAGGTAAAAATTTGTACTTACTACTTTGTACGATTGTGCGCAATTTCACGCTTACCACACGCTGCGCAGAAGCAATATGCTCGAGCTGCGGAGAGAGAAGCGCGCGCGCGTATTTATTTATCTCCCTCTGTAAAAGTGTGCTTTTTATCAAGTCCACCAGAGGGTCAGACGAGGAGAGAAGACACGGACTGCATTCTGCACTAATTGCGAGGCGTCAGTGTGGTGCATGCCACCGGGCCGAGCGAGAGAAAAAGAACTTTCTATCTCACGGAACTCGCAGAAACGGAATTTACATAGCTCATTCTTGTAGTTCGATTCCAGCCGGTCCTACCGTAATCATCAAAACTCCAACGATACTTTTTTTTTCTATAAATTTTCAAAAATACCAATTTGCAATACTTGGAATGAGACCTGAAATCATGGGCTTTATGGGCAAACATCCTGATGATAAAATATCCTATTGGAAAATATCAAAATATCTATCCCAACTGAATTTACTTGGAAAGGAATGTAAAAAAAAAAAAAAAAAAACGAAACAAAAGTAAGCACGTAAATTTCTCACGGGAGTCCTTCCCTATGTCTTTCGTGATCTCATAAATTTTCCTCAAAGTCTCGGTACCAAAAGATAATATACCACAGAGTGCTGAGGTGCGCTTAGGTCTTCTAGGTATTCCTAGATTATCCGGAAAGGGCGAGCAAAGTCTCTTGCTCTCATGGTGCTTCACTCGCGATGGATCGTGGGAACGGAGTTTGTACGTTTCTCCGGCATGCCCAGGATAGTGTACACCTCGCGACCACCATGAAGAGCCGCGAGACGCCCTAATCTTGTATCGCACGGTTTAGATTATCGCAGAGTGTGGAGGTTGAAGAGTCCAGCGTAGTTAGACACATGCACATATCCATGTGCATGCATATATGCACATGCAGTGTGGATGAAGAAGAAGCGAGAACCGACGCTGGACTAATGAGTTCGGGGTCGAAGTTCCTTGCGCGTAAATTCATTCGATAATGCAGCTCAAAGGCCTAGACTGAGTATATTGCTCTTTTGAAAAATCGTCGATATTCCATAGCAGCATATTATAATTGGCCCTGATTAAGTGAAAATAACGAAAAAAAAAAAAAAAAAAACTATATGTCGATGAAAATATACATTCACCATGATTAATAGGTCGATAGTATTGAATTCCAATCAATTTCCCAAAACAATGTATGAAATGCTAGTAACAAATAATTAATAATCAATTCTATCTGTTCATTTGATTTGACGATTAATTTGTAAGATATTTATAACTGGAGTTTGTCGAAAGTCGTATTGAAAAATTTGTTTTATCTCTTCGGACTGTTGATACACTGCCAATATTTTGTCTACTTTTGTCTACAATGAGTCACTGACTCGGTACGAATGTTCAAAGTAATAAAAAAAATGACATATAGTATACTTGACCCAGTCAGGAAAGTTACGATTTATGGTATCGTGATCCTGGACTCCTCTTATACAAAGCACACCTTCTCCATGGTATCTGTAAATTCTTTTTGTGATTACTCAGTGTCTATATTTCATAACTATGTATCTAATACATCTCGATCTATACGAACTTTAACGAAAAATGGTGGCTGGATCCAGTGAGCCTTTGGCGAGAGATTGAGGAAAAACTTTTGGAAATGAAAACGAGATAAAGTTAGGAGTGTTTATCATGGGAGTATGGATACGAGCAATCTTTATTGCTCATCCCAGCTTTTCTCTCTCTCTCTCTCTCTCTCTCTCTCTCTCTTACTCTCACTTGTGTATCTGGCACAGTACAGCGGTATCTACTGTGGGGATTCGCGATCGGGGATACAGTGTAAAAAGCTTGAGTGAAGAACGTACGATATCTCATGAAACCGGCATCGCTGATCGATGAGAGAGCACGCTGGCAAACACTACAAGATATAAAGAGAGAAATAGGGAGGGAGAGAGAGAGAAAGAGAGAGCGAGAGAGAGAGAGGCATATACATATAATATATGTACAAGATAGATGGAAGACAGAGAAATAAAGAGAGCCCGTTTCATGTTTTCTCTCCCATTGGTTGCTATGGTCCCTTTGCCCGCAGGCGCGAAACGTGCCAGGAATATCGGATAATCCTTACCCCGAGATTCGTTCTCGCTTTCTGCTTAACTGCACGGTAATCCTCGTGAGGTTTCATCCCTAACCTCAAGAAAGCGAGAGAGGGATGACGCAGCGCGAGAGAAGAGATCGAGAGATCGATTGATTGATATTTTATTATGCCCTAGCGTACTTTGGGACAATTTAAAAATATTCTTAGATTAATGAACTTAAGATTAAATACTTAAACTAAGATCTTAAGCTACAAAACTGGATAATAACTGGACTACCAAATCCGAGAATATCTAAATATCATTTTAATAGCACACTGATAACCTTAGGTTAATTTATACAGTCAACTTCAAGTTCGAAAAGATAAAAGAGCGAGAGAGAGAGAGAGAGAGAGAATGAGAAAAAAGCGCAAGGATTAAGGAGGAGCAAGTGAAACGGATAAAGCGTCAAACCAACCTCTCCAATGTTGATGATCTTCGAGATCTCCAACCTCGATGAGAACATCTTTTGCTCTTTTTCACAGAGTAAAAGTCATCGATCGTGGCTCGCGCTAGGACCAAGGGTGGTCCCTTGAAGCATCTTTTTTACTTCCTACTGTCTCTCTCTCTCTGCCTCTTTCTCTCTCCAGAGAAGATCTCATGGTACAGACGCATCTTTCCATTCTCCTTTTTCTCTCCTTTTTTTTCTCTCTTCTTCCTTTCCCCGACCTCTTCTATCGCGCCAACAGTCGGTAATCACATACAATTAACCGGAATTAGGTACCGCGTCACAAGATACGAGCCCTATAGTTATATCGCCTATATCGCCTGTACAGCAGCACGTGTCGTATAATGTACAAAGTTTCGTTTTCTCGTAAAGTGGCTCGATCGTAGAATTTTTCGGTGAAAGTTCGAAGATTCGATAACTTGGACATTTTATTTCATTTTTTTATTGATTGAAGGTTAATTCTTTTATGCAATTTGGTATTTGATCTTCGATCCAAGTGAATTCATAATAGCACGAAAATTTCATTTTATTTTTCGTTAATTCGAATTTAATGTTCAATTATTAATGTCAAAGACATACTGCGAATCGGTTGAAAGAACAAAAAATGAAATTATCGTATCTTAAGAAGATTAATTTTAGTTGATCAACCCAATGACCAACGGTTTACGCATCTGGAATCCTTTCGTGTCATAAATTGTAACGGGAAATAAGGAGGAATGTTGGGACAAATTCCTTCCGCAGAGTGTCCGTTAGGAAGTACACCAACCATATAATAATTTCGTTATAATTTCGCTACGATATACCGGCAAGTTCTTCACGTGTGTCTCCGCGGCCAAGTTGTACATTACACGTATACTTGTAGCAGAATAATTCTCGCTTTAATTAGAGTTTCCTCGCTTCTCATTCCGTACCTCGCTGGATTGACCGAGGGGAAAAAAAAAAACCATCAGCACACGTTGTTCGAGACTTGCTCGGTAGCGTCTCATGCGCGCGCTTTCTTATCCTCGCATATAATCTCATCGAGTCTGTCGCGGCTCTTCTATAACTGTTCATTTGTCAAGAAGAGACCGCTCGGACACCCAGTTGAGCATAACTTTTCCATGGACAAACTGCGGTCATATAAACCCACTGAAAGTGGATCTAATGATGATGAAGATTTAATTATGTTAAAACCTATTTGAAATTCGCAATTTCATTGAAATTTCTTTCAAATTTACCATTGGATCAGGTTGGATACTGTTGAAAAAATAATGTTCATTGGGTTATTAGATGTTTGTGAAAATATTTTTGGAAAATGCACTCTTCCTTTGTCCTTACAACAAAATATACGAAACATTTTGTAGAAACTTTATGGAAATTGCGTTTTTCAAGCGTCATTTTCGAAGTATTCGTTAACATTTAATTGAAGAAATAAATGACATTGGAAGAGCGTGAGCTTCACTGAGCTCGCGATTGGTTCAACACATGTATATTTTGTCTTTTAAAGCGATAAAGAATTTCAGTAAATCGAACTTCACAATTTTCTCACTTGCCTTTTTGCATTTCGCGAATTGATTCGATATCGCTCGTTCGTTGGATCAAAAAAACTTGCTTATTCGATTTTCATTGTTTTTTTTTAATCGGTTCTATTTTCTTCGATTATTTTCCATCGAGACGCAACCACCTTCTGTATTTATAACATCAAAACTGGTTCTTGCGTTAGCGTCAATGTGAAAGCCAGAAATTGCATGTACATATATATATATATATATATATATATAAGGGTATGTATATAAGAGGCAGAGAATCATTGGCGAGAGTAACACCGCAGCAAGAACGACTTTCGATTCTAGCATGGACGCTGCTAATTAGAGGTAGCACGAGAAAAAACGACGAGCAAGAAAAATGATAAACCGTGCGGCACGTGACTCTCGATGCGGTTCTGTCCTGCTCTCAAAATGTATAATTGTGAAGCTCTCTCTTGGTTTATTCCATTTATATTTTTTACTCTCCTTAACCTCATCTCGCTCAAGTATCTACAGGTGCAGAATGCAAATTATTCTATATGTATACATAAATATATATATATACCGTGCGCACAGTTTAATCTTATCCGTCAAAGACGATCGAAGGTCGTTCATAGCACGATTGTTCGAACGAGTTTTCGCTACTTGTGCAACGAGAGAAGCGAATTAAAATTCCAAATAATCCTATGCTGTCATTGTATTCGGCATCTTTTGGCTCGAATTTTTATTAAAAGAGAATTATTTTTAGTTCTGGTAAAGCGTTTAATTTTGTTTTTTGCAATATTTTTTTACTGGTTAAGCACAGTTTGCGACAATTTTTTTTATGAATTGTTAATGATAACACGAAAAAAAATTAATGAAACTAAAATAACTTTGAGGTAATATGCAATTTATCAAGTTTCAACAGCTCCAAAATGTCCACACATCACCTAAAAAATAGTGAAAATATTTTGATATAATATTGCCGAATAATTTAACATTTGATGAATATTTTGAATTTTTCCATAAGTGTTGACTATAGGGGATAGTGTGTTACAGAATGATCTGTTTTTTTTTTTACAATGTTTTGTTATATAACCGCATATGCTAAGTGAAAAATACTGAAGCCTTATAGGCCCTCGAGCGATGCTTCTCTCTTGCGAGAGACACTTCACCAGAAGCCACCTGGCGGTTCATTCTTAAAGTGACGGTCTCTACCAGAGGATAGGTGGAGTGTCCTGAATTATTCCGTTACGATCAATACATGGTTCTAACTTCACCGTACTGGAATAAATTATGCCTACTCAAATATTGCGAAGCCTTATACAATCATAAACTTTACGTCTTCTTGGTGTTAGGTCATAGATATATATATAGATATATATATATATAGATATATATATAGATACATATATAAATATATATATTCATGAAGTCTCAACCTACCCATTTTCATACATATTCAGACTATATATGTGCCATTAATATAAATAACACCATTGGCCTAATTGACTTCCTCCTCCTTATTAACGATTTCATTTTTTTTAATTGCAGCGATGATATATACATTCGATGGTAAAATAGCATCGATATAATATTAATTAGGAGCCGAGTGTGCAATAATTATACGATGTATTTTGAGAGTGCGATCTAGTAAAAACCGTAAATTATATATATATATATAAAGATATATATACGTATATTACATAAACCGGTGAACGTATCCTATATCTATGGACCAGTGGATCGATTCTACGTATTGGAAACGAGAATAATTTATGCATCCACACTCTGAGTGCACTTTTCGTTGGAATTCTCGTTATACATATATTCTAATCGTCGACTAAGGGATGAAAAATAAAACAGAAAATACGAAATTCACGGTCAATTGGCTGCGGAAAAAAAAGTTTCGAGACAGAAATTTGCCTCCAACTTTTCCCTTTTTCTTCCGAGGGAAGTCAGCTCTCGTACATGCAGAGAGTATAAGGGAGAGAGAGAGAGAGAGAGAGAGAGAAAGAGCGAGAGAGAGAAATCAGCCAAGCTCAATTGCACTCGTGCAACCGAGTTCTAGCAATGCTTGAGACATCCTGTACAATTTACCGTGAACGCCCCCTTGACGCCCATAGGAAAAGATCTCAAACCGCGCACCGAGGCGAATTGGCTCTCGTTGCTCTTATTAAATTGTTAACGTTATCTGATCCAGTCCCGAGCACCTCGTACACATTCGTACATACAGTATCTATATATATATATATATATATATATATATATATATATTTATATCTATGATACCCACATCGTCCTTTTCCTCTTCATCTCTCCTTTTATTCTTTCCTTAAGTCTCTCGCATATACGTAGGCGAAGACACTCGTTGAAAGGGACTGCTACCTCGGTATCGTCCTTGAAGTAATACACACACACACACACACACACACACACACACACACACACACACACACACACACACACACACACACACACTCATATATGTGTATATACCCGTATATCTACCTTCTGATGCTGGAGCAGAGCATGAATTCCGAAAAGAAGAATAAAACGACCAGAAAAGAACACAGATACATATCGTATAGTAAGTTCGAAATGGAACGATATAATATGACGTGCGCTATATTACCAGCCAGAAGACTTTTGATTCACTCCGTGATTGAGAAAAAAAAACAGATTAATTAGATCAATCGCTAATTAAGAGCGGAGTATGGGGGCATGACTGTCCCGCTTTTGCAAGAAAATACCGCAAATACATTATTGCATTTGAGGTACCGATATGTGAGCCCTTCGATTCTTGCACACGGTGGCAGCAGCGACAAGATTTTTATATGATACAGAAATCGGTAGATTCATGTGTTAGTCAACCGTTCTTGCTAGAAGCCATTTTCTGCAAGTCGCCAATATCAAGTAACCACCTAGGTTACTGTAGTCTTGCAAGATAGTTCATAAAAAATTGAGAGAAATATATGTATGTATAATGTATATATACATACATATATAGGCGTGGAATACACAAAGTGACTTCCGGGATACTTGACTCACACGCGACACGATACGTGTCGATCTGTCCTAGTTGGTCGTTCACGTCAGGCCCCTGAGGCTCATCCATTCACGACAACATCAGGCGTTTAACGACCCAACCCATCAGAACTATCTCCTTACATTGCCGAGAGAAAGAGAGCGAGAGAGCGAAAGAGATAAAGAAAGATTAAAGGTGGAATAAAACCATGAAGAAGATCCGAGTACAGAAAAGAGAGCGATGTCCCGAGCTAGAGACAGGTAAGTACTGTCGTCGGGGGAAACTGGATGTCACGGAAAGTGACACGAAAGGAACTGTGCGCGCTCCGTAAAACGACGTGGACAATAATTTCTTCCGCACGTTGTAAGGGAAATAATAATAGCCACTGAATAAGACTCCATTGTTCGTTAAATTTTGGATTTTTAACCAAATAAATAGAGTGAAAAGATCGAACTCTTCGATTTAATTGCAATCTCCGGCAAGATTGATTGTCATGTTTTATTGACGATCCATGTAGTCTCCTTTGTTAGAATTATCATTCGGGTGAATTGGAAGAAAAAAAAAATTACAACAATAAATCTACATCGATTGAATCAATCGAAAAATGTAATTAGTGTATTCGAATAAAAATATCGACATCTCGAGTACAAACATGAATAACTCTCGTAAAGGACATGTATGGGAAAATCTACGAGTGATTTTACATGAAAAAAAAAACTTGCTATTCCCGATGCGTCACTTCTGGCAAGTAAAGTTCTATCTCCGCACGTATCCCACTTAACAGAAATGATGATGGTGATTCAGGGTGTAGGATTACGCGTATGTGATAAACATCTTGTATCGTGTAAGAGAATGAGGTGTGTAAAACCACACTGGACGTTTGCGGGGCTTGCCAGATAAACTATGATATAATGTATCGAATAGCTTCAATGTGCGCTGATGAGAGAGAGAGGAGAGGAGAAGGAAGTTTCGAGCGTAGAAAATGCTAGTAATCATAATCCTCGATGATGATGTGGGCCGGATAAACGAACTGTAAGAGTCAGTTATCCATCTATCGAGGATTCTCATCGTGTTCCAAATAATCTTTTGTTTCACGGCTGTCGATCATTTGGTACCAGCGATGACGAAGAAATTTTTATCGTCGCTTCACGTATACGTAAAACTTCAACTCCATAACGAGATATGAGGATAAGAATTATCGTACATCCATCCGATAGTAGTTCAATTAACACGGATAAAGATTCCGCTGGGTTCTAGGATGGATTGCTTAAGAACAGAGAGATTGCTATTCCCAATAAAAATAAAGTCATGATTTGAAAAATGATTCAAAGCTTATCTTAACCATATTTAGCGAGTTTTGAATAATCTACATTGGGTATTGGATAGATTTTCGTGCGGATGGATGATAAGAATATAAATTCGTTTCACATAATCGTTGGTTGAGTTTGATAAATCGTTATCGTATAGCACCATTTTTCGCAAGCCACACTCAAAATTCTAGAAAAACGTTCATCAACCTACACGGGACGGTTTTTAGCGAAACCCGGATCAGTAACCCATTTAATGAAGCACCAATCTCTGTAGAAGAAAGGCTCCATTTTCTTGTTTTTTTTTTGGAATTTCCGTTGAATCTGTTTGTTTTACAGAATAATAATCCACTGCAAAATGATGCTGAAGAGCCAACGGAGCCCCGTTAAGAATTTAACGACTTCGCGAAGACGAAACAAGGCATGGAGAATGAGTACACGGAAATCCACTTCTAGTTTGCACATATTTGTATGTATAGCGGGCGTGAAATAAGAGCCCCTTGGTGTCAGGGTTCTGTGCTGAAAGAGCCTTGCGGATCGCGTGCGGCAATTTCTCCTATTTTTTCCATATCGGCTGTTTCCTATTCGCGTGCTGGAAAATGATTAAAATGGCGGAAACTTATTTATCCATTGATATCGCTCCATTATTATTATTATTATTATTATTATCTCGCACGAACGAGACCACTCGATCGAGACGGTGAAGCATGAAAAAGACCAAGACAGAAAGAGATCAAAGCCGAAGAATTTCGCCTTTTAAAGAGCAAAAAGATGAGCGGACGATATATCACGAGCATTTGTCTTGAAGCCATTAAAGTGAGTGCAACCGTTCACCGCAACGATCCAACATACTGTAATTCGGCGATAAATTTAGGTACAGCTTCATTCAATCTGCTTGAGAGTTATAAGGCACTTCACGAGATAGAGAGTTGACAAAAGAAGATCTCAACTGATTATTCACAAGTTCAAATTCGTATTTAATAATGTCAGAACAAAATTCATCGCTCGAGTGTCCCAAGATGTACAGAAAGATCGTAGATTTCCCACGAGGCACGTTCAAAAGCCAGAGGAATCCCTCCGTATTCTTTCCTGACTCTTTTAATAAAAAGAGTCATGATGACACAGCTTGTGAGTTTTCCTGTCGAGTAATACTTTCCGCAGCCTTATTCTACATACTTTTAGGGATTTGGAGTCTCTTAGAGTCCATGGAATTCTGGACAAAAGTGAAGATCCAAAAGCATGAATCGTCTTGCGGGGTCATAACGAGTTTCACGTACTCCCAGTGTAATGGCAGCCATTGAATCATTGCTGAGGGCTATACACGTATGATGTTCCATATAAATCTACTAGTCTCGCGTCGTGAGAAAAACGAGAAACTTTAGTATATATATATATATATGTGTGTGTGTGTGTGTATGCACGCAAACGTACCAACCCTGTAACCTTACTTAGAGAGCTAGGTAAAGGCAGTCGGTATACAATTTTGACGTGTACGAAGAGACAAATTGCAGTAGGCAACACGTGATTCTCTGGATGTTACGCAGCGGTGCAGGGGCTCTCTCTCTCTCTCTCTCTCTCTCTCTCTCTCTCTCTCTCTCTCTCTCTTTCTCTCTCTATCTCTTTCTCTCTTCCGAGCATTGAATTGGACTCCAGCGGTGAGCACAGCGACGAACGTGGTACTTACTTGACGAGGATTACTATCTTCATTTGCGGCGAGTTGTCGGCTGGTTTGCCCTGCGGCATCTCCTTCATCTTGACTTGCCTTTCCTCTCTCTCGCCCTCCCTCATATACTGCGTATCTCGCAATGTAACGCACGATGTGCTCGCGCTGTCAATCGACCGGGCGAGCTCTCGATGCCCTGCGAGCATTGCACGCACAACAATTTTTCTATGAATATATATGGCTTGTTGTAACGCGCGAGCTCACGCTGTTACTATGTTTGCACGTGTATAAAACTTCAGAGATATGGCAAATATGATGTATACGCTCATCTACCACGTATCTGAGCATTCGATAACAAATCATTTGGATCGCAAGCACGTGTGCCCTCCCTTTGACAACGTCAGCACACGCAGATTGAGCTGAAGTGAGAAAAAAAACTTGCGTGGGGAATAGATAATGGTAAGACGCTCGTTACTGGGGAAAAAGCTCTGTCTGCAATGTCCGCATACTATATTGTGCTACAGATTGACCTTCTTCCAACCGCGATCTTTCTTTCCAATGTCTTCATCCGCTTGTGCTCACTTTTTTTCGTGTACCTCCTCTTTATCATAAAACAGAATTCGTCATTTCTTCGCCATGTCGCTCAATGTGAAGTATTCACAAAAAAAAAAAAGACTTTTACTCATGGAACATTTAGGATTGTCAATGCTGCATGTATACCTTGGCAATATAGTTACGCGAGCGACAAGAAATTTTCCGTTCCTTGTTCGGCGATTGGGTCGCAGCCCGATTTTTTTTTTTTTTCTCAACGAAAGAGATCGAGAAGAAGGCGAATCTCTGTGAAATAATGACTGGACTGACTTATACCAGTGCGAGTACAGCAAGTAGTACACCGTGGAGTAGAATTGAGTCTAGGAACGACAATCAGAGAAAGAAAGAGAGAGAGAGAGAGAGAGAGACCTCCCGAGAGTGGCCGATCGAGTGCGAGTACGAAGGTTTTATACTTGATGGGAGAGAGGAGAGGCAGAGAAGCGGACTTGGAAAAGAGAAACACGGCCGGCATACAAATTGAATCGGGTCCATATAGCCGCCTCGGCTGCATCGGCAAACTCAGCTCTACGACGGATATATATACTACGTACGGTATTAGGGATCGAGTTGGCGTCTCCTCGCCGTTCCTTTGTACCATTTACGGAATTATGCTATCGTTTGCCTGCGCCTGGTACAAAGAGACTCGCAGGAGAAATATCTACCGGGCACGCGGGTGATCGTGGACACACGGAAGAATGAAGGGTAGAATATAGCTTGTTATTATTATTATGCGTTACGAATGCGAGAGGCCTTTCGGTGTTCACCATCAGCAGCGAAGAGACAGCACCAACGGAGTAACGACTCAGCGGAAAGAGAAGTGAATACGGGAAAGACAGAGAGAGAGAGAGAGAGAGAGAGAGAGAGAGAGAGAGAGAGAGTGTGTCTGGCGAAAAAATGATGTCTCTTGGCAAGTCAACGCGAATGTATATAATAAAGTCTTGGGTACAGTGGATCGAAGTCACGTGCGTTCTTAGATTTGAATTTATCGTGATTGCGGTGGGGAGCAATGAAAAACAAAAATAAATCAAATGAATGGCATTGGAAGATTCTCATTCCTGGCACGAAGTTTACGTGGATTTCATGAAACTCCGTGGTATTGAACCACGTAGTCATTACAACGAAATATTCCGCTTGGACTCGCACTTGTCAATTTACCGATCGTTTATCCGATATTCCGACTGATGACAGAATTTTAAACATCAAGATGATAATCAGTCTAAGACTGAGGATCAGGATTGAGCCTTTTCGAAGAACAATTTCGATATATTGACGTAACCCGGTTAGAAGTTAGGCATTTCAGAGACCCTCATGGAGAGAGTCAATTCGCGGCTTTTGCGGCTGCGAACAACTCCTCGGCTCACCAGAGAAATTCGTTTAATTCGCTTTAATCTCGGGACCTAGAGAAACTGGGCTTTTCTCGATCTCCGTGGCAAGGTAATCACGTTATCTCCAGTAATTATCGGTTCTGGTAAATACTACGCCAGCTTTGCGAAGGCAGTTACCGAATAGCATAGCGAGAAGATAAAGAGGAAGAGAGAGAAAGAGAGAGAGAGAGATAGAGAAAGAAAGCGCTCCATGTCGACGGTCGCATGTATCCCATGGCGTAGCACTATAAATGCAAAATACCTCAGGCGCTCTCTATAGTGTGGAACCGCTCTTGAGAAGCCACTCTCTTTCATTGAATCGCTTTGAGCCCTGCCGCACTCGACCCGTCCATTTTATTTTCATGTATAATATCATAGATAAATAAAAAGAAATATACGAAAATAATTGAATCGACGGCAATACATATTTGTATGCGTAAAAGGACAAAAATAATTGTCAAATCACATTGAATTTTGACACTTGTAACTGGATATGACAATTCATCAATTGGATCTTCCAAGTAACCAGTTGAATTATCTTATTCTCAGGTAAAGCTTCCACTCCTAAATCTCACGAGTCACATCACAACTTGACCAATGTCTGGAATATCGATATACCCTTTATCTCGGAATGCTTCTCCGAGGGAAAAAAAAAAAAAACGGTTGTTCGCCCCATGATTCATTTTTTTCTGGCACCTACGTACGCGTCAGGAACAAACAAAAAAAAAGATGGTAGCTCAGTTGCGGCGGATAATTTTACGAGTCACGATATAAACCAACCGTCCCTCACGTGGGTTATGGCTTCCCTCGACACTTATACCATATACTTGTATTATACCACCTTTGTACAAGACGTAATCACGCCGGTGAAGCTCGATAAGCGCACGCTGCATAGAGCACAACGGGCTGTTTACGCTGCTGAATACTAACGCAACGCAGAAAAGGGAGGGTTGAGAGAGATGATGAGTGCGTCGGTTCGATCCTTGCGCCGGATCAGCATTTAATCCTCAACAACGTCCAGCATTATGCTCCTGCTGCGTCATTATGTCCATATTATACGTACGCGCGCGATCGTGTACCGGTTACATCTTCGCACACACGTATACACGTGTTCGCGCATCCATTGGATATTCTTGGATTGGAACGCGTACCCCGGTAGTCGAGAGAGACAGATGCTGAGAGAAAGAAAAATAGATAGAGAGAGAGAGATGGAGAAAGAGAGGGAGTTCGCGAATGCTGAATATATTAAAGTTGTGTTGCGGAGTCGACTATGAGTCTCGATGAGAGCGCTTGAGTCGGAAGACCAATTGATAGAGAGGGCTTTCGCCGGAAGGATGGCCAAGCCGTATCATTATGCATTCTTAGATGTTCACCTCGACTAACGTCCGCCAGATGTGCCAATCTCATTGCTACGTGGGCTAAAGACGATACCACCTCTGAGGACATCGAGGTACGAAGATCATTCATCGCCAGTGTAGAAAGCCGTTAAAAAGGTTTTCCAGGCTTCATGAATAAATACTGCCCGAGGAATATAACGAATCTGGTAATCAAGGAGCTTCATCGTAGAAACTCCGATGTTGATGGACTTGGCAATTACCAAAAATGGTTGATACCGATTCTAGCTACATTCGTTTTGAAAATATTACGACTGGCTCCGAACAATGTTGTACAACATTCAACTGGATTTGACGATTCTCCGGCATCAGTGGTTGAAAATTTATCGTTAACGGCCGCTGCTGTAAAGTCTGAAGTGTGTCCTTGGACGTAAAACTTTAATGTTGGAGTAATTCATATCCGCGAAGGTTATGTTACCGCGTTATTTATAACCATCGGTATACTCCATGTCGAGACACGTACTCAAACGTTTTATACTTGGTGTAGGCCAAAGAGTAGTATTTAAAGCAAGCGTACACCATTCGCCTCGCGGCTATATCGTTGAAATATGCAAATTCGCGGCGACGCCGTCTGGAGTTGCCGTATTAATACACGCGAGAGGATCGGGGACGTACGAGCTCGTTGATGAGCACTGATTGCGGTAGGCCCAGGAGCACTTTCACGTATGCCTCATCAAGTTTTCAGCTTTCACAATATTTTGTTCTTTCTTATTGTTCATTATTCGTTACCTCAGGTGAGCCAGAACTACACGGAAAACGAAAGCTTTTAATGTGACTTCGGTATTCTGTAAAGCAAGTGTGTCGGTTCATGACGTCAGAAGGAATAGCATGTTGGCCGATACGTTTTTTCTTTCAAGGCGATGCGAGTCTGGCAAACATCGAGATAGGTAACTCAGCTGGAGTGAATACTACCGCGAAGACTAATCGATCTCGTGGGACGCTCATCTTGGCAGGTATACAGTCTCGCGAGCATGACTTGCTCGTGGCAGGTACATAATCCAGGATCGTCGATGCGGATTATCGATGTTTTCGAACACCCACGGAGATCACGTTAATACGGTGAGCTATCATACACACGTGATCAGGAGGCCATTCATCCGTACTTAACCATAGAGTTCCGGCATTGATTCGAATTGCAGATTGACAGTCACGGCAAGAAAGAAATAATGAGCGGTGAAGAATGAGTAGCAAGAATTGTTGCATGTATTCGGGATCGACAGCTGCTATGCACATTTCGACTCGTTCACACGACTCAGTGATGAAAGAGAATTTTTATGGGCAAGGCTGCGCTTAGTGTGGAAAAAAGGAAAAAATGATACTTGAAGATGAACGAACGGTAATGTATGACGATGTCCTTATTATCCTGTAGACCGGCCTTCACAAAGTCGGCCACCGTGTGCACCGGAAGATGATAGAGCTGGTTCTTCGCGAGACGAGGCAACGCCAGGATGATTCCATAGTAATGCGAATCGCCCGAAGCAAACTTAAGGGGGGCCTAAGTGATTCTTACCGCGATAGAGAGGAAATTACGTGGTGCTGGTTTGTTGCGAAATAGGCACTCTCACGTAGAAATATATAAACCCATAGCAATACTATTACATAATCTCGTAAGTCGATGTACTCTGCACGTGGCCGTATAACCAATACTCAAAGTGTACACTTTGCATGGTTCGTTAGTCGCATAGGAATGGCAAATCTAATCCGAGCCAATATCGATACTATACATATGTATATGCAGGTGTCTGTCAGATTTTTTGCCGCACGAAGAATGAATAAAAATTTGTTTTCATTGGTCGTAAATCCTCCGACCGATTCAATTGTTTAAAGTACCTCGAAACACTTGCCCCTAATGAGCCTCCCGATTTATCCGGGAGTCGTTTCCATGTCTCTGGCCTATGGTAGTTGGCTCGAGCTGCGATTTGTACACGCGACCCGGGGGGGGGGGGGGGGGTCCGATTACTATTAAATTATAACGGAAATGAAAAGTGGACATGAGAGGCAATGTTGGAGAGCCTAGTACCCCGCATAGTGTGTTTGTGTGTGTGTATAGAGTGGTGTGAGCAAGGTGTGGTGCACAGCATGACATCTTTGGTTGAAGCCATAAGCAATATATGCATCGTGAGGAATGGATTTTACAAATTTCCTTTAAATTTTAACCTTCCCACTCGTTGTATCCTCTCCATGGAGACATTCATTGCATTTCGATGGAGAAAAAAAGGGTTGCTTTGAAACAGGGACTGAAAAAAAAAAATAATTCAAGTACCCCTCTACGGAATGGAAACACGTGTATATGTATCTATAACTTGAATCATGGTGTGAAAATATGCAGGAAGTAAAACGAATCATCGCTACCATTTATACCAAAAACTTTCGTGTGAAATTTTTATCCTCGTAGCAAAAGCCCTAGACGTCTCGTCGTCGTCGTTGTCTCGGAAGTTCGAAGACGACAGTGGCGTCTTTCTCTACTGTTCTGTGCATGTGTATGGATCACGGGGATTCGGCACTTTCGAAACTTCAGTCAAAACCTACAGAACGATCGTTACACACATCCAGTCGATTCGTCGAGTGATAAAACGCAATTGTCCTTCCCTTTATTCGCCAATTCTTATACATACTGCTAGTCTGTTGTTTACATAGACTGCTGGCGAATCAAAAGGAGTCACACAAATCGTTTTTTTTTTTACTCTGGGGGGTGCATTGGTTATCCAACGTTAGGTCCAAAAAAAAAATCAGCTCAATCAACAATAATGCTGAAAAACTGTCCTGAATGCAAATTAAAGATAAATTATCGATCCAAATTTTCAGTAGCAAACTTTTTTCTTCCAAGGATTGGAATATAATTTTTATTTTTGTTTATAAAATGTAGAATTTCTTATTGGAAAGTTAAGGGAATTGAATTGTTTTTTCGCTTCGAGTGTATATCGATAAAGCTGATCAGCGGGTGACAGAATATATTTTTTTGTGTGTTTTCCAAGATATTCCCAAAAATGATATTAGAGAAATTTTGCCTCACTCTTACGCAGTACCATTTTAAAAAATGACTACGCACATACATCCGATTATGAATATTCCTGCTTTACGGTAAAAGGGGGAGAACTTTTATCAGGTATACTTATATATATACATATCTATTCGTTGAAAAATACCAAGGAAGTAGGAAATTACTTTCATGAGGACGAGACGAAGTCAACGCAAAGTCGCTCGAAGAGCAATTTTAAACACGTCAAAGTAACAGCGTGCGTGAGGTTAAGTTCTCCTCATGTCTCACGTGCCTTAACTGCAAGCTTCCTGCTCGAGGAGAGCAGTACCTTGACGAGAGTGAACTGAAGGAAAAAAATATATATATATATAATGATTGCCCAGTACTCTCGTTTCCTCTATTATTGACAACCGGAAAAATCAAAGACCGAATGTTTCTTGTCTGACTACGTAATCCGTTTCTACTTAAAGCTTGAAAAATGTACTTGAAATTTCTGCATTTTTTAAATTATATTGTAAAAGAAAATTCGGTAACAATGCATTGTTATTCGTCTTTTTCTCTCTCTCTCTCTCTCTCTCTCTTTCTCTCTCTCTCGCTCTCTTTCTATCCTTTTCTCTTCCTCTCGCTCTCTCTGTCAATTATAATAATTCATTTTTTAAACGTTCACTGTTCTCCCTATACATAGATTCGCAATTTTCATGAAAATGTTACAACCCCAACAGCGACTCGTCTGTATCATTTTACGAGAAACGGAATTGTCGATAGCGAAATTTTATCGTAACGATCGGCAGGTTTCGGATTTTACAACTCTCACTGATATAAACACAGACATAGGCATAATACATGACCGTTAAATCGAACGAATAAGACCGCCTCTTCGTCTATTATACGATGCTAGAGAATCTTCGAGGTTTAGAATAGAATTTTATACGCATTCGCGTGAGTCTTTATACTCCGATTCACTAGCGCAGTAAGCAGTAAACGCTCATGGGAAAACCGGCGTCTGTTGCAAAAAAAGGCACAAATAGCCAGCACCCCAATGCAAAAAAAAAATATATATACTTATCTCTCTCTCTCTCTCTCTCTCTTCCCTTTTCCCTTTTTTACTTTAATGCGTGGTTCGATTGAGTTTTTATCCCCAAAGTCTCCTCTGTATCTCGACTTTTACTCATTTTACTCGTCTTCTTACTTCTTTCTCTTCTTCTTCTTCTTCTTCTTCTTCTTCCTACTTTTACGTTTCGTCTCGCTTCATAACTCTGTGCACGGGGCACTTTATCTCTTCGGTTGGCTGAGACACGGCGAGAAGAATCATCGTAAGCCCGAACTCCGGCGCGCGTTTTTTTTTTTTTTTGAGCTGGACTCGCTGCTGGCGTACACAAGCTTACCCTCTTAGAGGAGATGAAATGAAAGACAACTATACGTATATTATATATATGAGGTGACCTCGTGAAAGATATGCCAGCAAAGTAGCACCCTGCATATAATATTGCATGCAGTAATACTTACATGTCAAGTCTAGAGTAGACTGGAATGTAGTTGAACGAGTTATGAATTATTTTTCTTATTTAGTGCGCTAAATTGCAAATTTCAAAATGAAAGATTCCAAACACGAATTACGTTCGTGTTTTTTTAATGGAGCAATATATGATCATATTTATAACGTGCGTAAAAGGTAGGAGATACTATAAGTCTACTTGATGCATCCTTTAAATTTTAATTTCCTTTGTTGCAATTATCAATTGGCTCGGTTTTTTTTTGGCACATGCGAAATCGTGTAAAAAAATTGGCAAAATTAGCAAGTCATGACAAAAAGGGCATTTATAAATATAATTCACTTCGACATAACTATTACGGTGATAAAAGTCAGTATTACAGAAAAATGTGATCCATATATATCGTCTCTGGCGTCTCTTCTGGAATTGTACTCTACTCACGCAGATGAACATTCGGATAGCAACGCATAGCGGTTAACGCGTATACAGTGGATTAGTTCGTAAGATGGCCACATGATTCATTCGACCGTCTCTCCCGTTCCGCCCTTTGCGGAAGGTGTAAATCGCGCAGATTCAACCTCTACGTATACTGTGGCTCTGTGCGCTCACTTTATACCCATCCGTGCGGGTTCCTCTTCTCTACCCGGCAAAATCTCACTCTCGGCTTCTATCTCATCCACTCTATCTCGACGTTTCACCCATCGTGGGTGCTTGAACCACGCAAAAAACGCCGAGAGAAACTTTGAACAGTATAATTCCACCCTCGCACGCCGCATGTTTGCTCGACTCACCGTGGGATATCGTACCGTTAATCGTTTTGCATACTTTGCAGCATCCAACGAAGGGAGCGGCCTGAGAGAAGAAATTGAATTTACGTTTGTGACAAAATGCTGGAATAACCGAGTCAATTAATGACCAGAAACGGAAGACTCAACATACGGTCATTTTTTTAAAATGATTTTCATTATCATTCGACTTTTATCATTTTAAAAATGATTACAGTAAAGTATATGATATTTAAAGATTGATTGTTATTTGCCAAATAGTCAGTGCACAATGTTTTAAAGTGTGTACTGAAATTTCGCACATTGGGCGAAAAAAAAGGAATCTTCATTTTTTTTTTTTAAGTGATTAGAAAAAAGAAAATTATTTTTTTTTTTCAAATCGATTATAACTGTTGAAATCTCATAATAATTATTCATTCTTAATGTAGCCAAGCATCGACCAGTCGACAATTTATTTTTCCCCCCTAAAGATGGTCATTCTTAATCGTCGAATTCGATTTTGTTATTCGTCGATGATCTTCGCCTGTTGGGGTTTTCATCTCCTATATTACGAAATAATTCTACGTATAAATCGAACTTTCCGAGCACACGTATATATATATATACACAAGCACGCAATTTCTCTTCTGTTTTACACGGCAATACGATAAAGTATCGAGAAGAGGGTGAACAAGCGTGGTATGCGAGAAACGGGTAATGTCACAGTGGGGAGTCTTCCTCCGCGGTACGATACGATCTCAAGAGAGCGAGTACACGTATCGAATCCCGACAAACAAAAGGGCGTAAGCCAGAAGATTTGGACATTAAAATTGATGCGAATTACTTCCTTTCGTCATCCAACCGTAGAGCATTATGTACGCGTATATATGTATGTAATAATGGTTACTGCCAGTGAGCTTCGAGTATTAAGGAGATTTGTTTCACTTTTTTTTTTTCCTTTTTATTTCATCGACATACCGCGATATACGACTCATCGAATTGTGGAAGAGGAAAAAAAAAAATGGGGGAAAAAAATGCCGAAGAATTATTGATATCGCGTGCGTTTGACGTGTACACACATTCGAGACGATTTTCAGTGTTTACACAGCGTGTTAAGCTCGTGTTGGTTTTTACAGGACAGGATTAAATGGATAACGTCGAGAGACGTGAAAGATTAATCGGTTTCTCCGACTCTCGGTATCAAGACCCGTAGGACTCACCGGTATGAAGAGCGTTTTTTTTTTGGACACACTGCCAGGACTCTCGTGAAACTTTTCTTCGTATATAATCCAAAAAAATATTTGACGTATATGTATGTGTAATTTTATATTCGGGGGTAAAAGATACGTAGGTTCGCGTCGTATTTCATTTCCCGAAGGATGTCCGAGATGCGTGAGAATGAATCAAGGATTTATGAACATTTTGTTTTTTTAATTTACGATCAACGAAACTTTTTTCAAACTTACCTGGAACACCTCATATACAGAACCGTCATGGGTTTCCCTGGAATACCCCATATACACAACCATCCTGTCATCCTACTGTGGCTATATCCGAGTCCATTAACGAATCCAGTCATACGCACATATCATTATTCCGTAATGGCATAAAGCCAGATACCGGTGACGAGATTTCTCTCTCTCTCTCTCTCTCTCTCTCTCCCTCGTACACTCTCACATGTATTTGTGTGATGGATATACCAAGAAGAGTCGGTACATGCCGAGGCAAACGCTTCGATGTTTTTATGTATCGGGATGTGACGGAACGGGGTTCAAATTCGGTCGGGGAAAATTGTCCGCGATGATGATGACGATGGAATACCTGATGATCACCGCAGACTTCTAATAAATTGAAAAAAAAAAAAAAAAAAAAAAAAATCAGCTCTCAATCGATTCGAGATATATTTGAGCTATAAAAGAATTCTTTTAAAATTATTATATCCGACTGCAAAAAATACTGTGATTAATATTTAAAAAAAGATGCAAGTTGGAGCTTGCCCATTGATTCGTCGTAACTTTTCAATTTCAAAAAATTCATAATCCTATTTAGTCTGGAGTTCTCGAGGAATTTTGACGAAAATTGCAACAAACAAGACGAGCTCACAGCAAATTCTGAGCACGATTGCTCGAGGAATTTCACAGATATTTATCAAATGTTTTCGCTTGATTATTATTTAATTATCAATTAAATGTACCCTATTTGGAAAATTTTATGCACTCTGTCATGATTATTTTGGAATACTTGTTTTTTTTTTTTACTAAAATGAAGTTCAATTTGTCTGAAAGGAATTCGTGCACGAATTATCGGACTAATTTTCTGAAACATTTTCTCGCATTGCCCATGTATGTGATTCGAGAGCTTCTATACCTACCACAGCCGGGATTAAAAGCCTCGGCGCGGCGTGTACAGCATTCGCGTGTCTCTTCCTATATTCTAAAACTATAGGGTATATCCCTACGATCTCGAGGCCTCGGGGTTTCGCGGTTTGACGCACCGACCAAGGCATCCAGATGTATAAATATATACTTATGTATATAAAAATACATGGATACATAGGACATCCCAGGTCAAGTCAATAAGTACCTCACAATCCAATTTATTTTTCTCGTTCCAGCATAATTTACGACTACATAAAAAAAACAACTTGATATTTTTGAGATTTTTTTCTAACGCCTGTAGGCGTTATCAAAAAAAATATTAATTCAAGAATTGTTTAAATAATTCAAGGAAAAAGTCGATAAATACCTTTCGGCTGTAAAAAATTCAAGATCTAATAATCATCGTATCATAAAATAATTTGTCAATAATTTTTGTTCTTCAAATAATACTCATTATTTGGAAATTTATAAATAAAAAATGACAAAAATGTTATTCAAAGACTTTCGTTTATAACGAACATTTCTTTTTATTAATAAATCTAGAAAACCCGGCCCTAGAAGATACAAGGGAGTAAAAAAAAACTGGTCGGTTCACGATTCTGTAGATTTGGTCTCAAATGCCCTGTATATGCATACGGACGTCTTGGTCAAGGTTTTCATTGTTCGAAGCTAGGAGGTTGCATGTCTTCCTAGTACGAGAATTGCATAGCCATATCTATGGACACACGGTCACGTGATACAGCTAATACGCTTCGAAATGACACGCTCGTATAACTCGAGAGAGCTACACACACACACACACACTCACACACGACTATGGACGTATAGAAGTGAGGTAATCCTGCCTCAATACTACTCGTAGTATATATGGCTTTGTGTGTTCCACTGGTCCTTAACCCCATTTCGCTCCAACGAATTTTCGTGATTCGCGAGCGAGTGGATTGGTCAACTACCGATTCGATAAATTCCCTGCAGCTTACGTCCACCGAGTCGTATCCCGGAAGGCGCCCGAGCTCCCTCCGTCACTCGATCGTCATCCTCTTTTCCTTGACGTGAATTTCATGCTGAAATTCCGTTGACTTTACGATCGGTCACGTCCCTCTCACTCCCCAAACGGGGGAAAAAAAAAAAAAATTGACACGATCATTCAGGAACACACTTTCCAGTACTATTCTGCAATATATCCGAAAATTAGTGTCCGAAAAAAAATCCGTTTAAATTCTCATCTAATACTCGTGAGTAATGACACTGAGGTATAAGTCAATAAGTATTTTTGCCATCGTCGTTGCTTCGACTAAAAAGCGAGATATATCGATTATTATACTTTTTTTCTGACATCAGAGTCGAACATTCGAGAAAGATTAAGGTAAGTGGTAGCGTCGCAAAGCCATTTTTTTAATACGAAGAAAAGTGAACAAAAAAAATTAATGTGCGACGGTAAATGGTTCGTGGCATCGAGTCTTGGGGTGTTTCATGCAAATCTTCCCCGATATATTCAAGACTGTCCCATAATATCGATGCGAAGATACTTCTAATGTATTCAAAGAGATCTTGTTATTGCCGATGTACAGCTCGATTGGACAGAAGCTCCTGGCGTCAATGGGGAAAACCCGATTAGCCTGTATAGAGTGTACATGATATGAGAATGCATCACTAAATGCACTATTTACACGCATACACACACACACACACGCTTATACGTATATAAACCGTAAATACGTAACTAACTATTGCACAAAGACTCCTGCAATGCAAGCCCTTCGCAGTTCTCGTTGATAGAGCCGCATGCGATTTGCAGAATCTTTATCGTGTCCAAGTTCCACCGATTAAGATCTATATTATAGCTGGACATTGGCTGTTTGGAGTGTCAGGGCTTGCATGTGAAGCGGTCGAGGGGAAAAAACGTTGAAACCTCAGCCTCGTATATTACATGATATCTAATATACGATAAATATCGAAATACTCATGTATCCTTACATAGAACCGAATGTACGACGCATATAGTTTCGATGTACAGTCTAGCTCCGAATAATTCGAGGGAATCGCGTTCATTCGTTCTCCTTACCCTTTCAGCTCAGGCGTTAAGCGCATGCACCGTGTCAACCAATCGGCTCTGAGCTAGCGCATGCGCCAAGACATTTATATAGCAGAGAGGGGGGCATCAGTGGCGGCAATTTCAAACTACAGAAAACTAAATTTCGGTAGTTGAGCATCGGGATAAGTTCTATCGTACGTATGATCAATTCTCAAGTTCTCTCGTAAGAGAAACCGAGCGATTTGGCTACGGAGAAGCAATGATTCGGAATGACGATTCAATGGGAAATGTTTCATTGCCAGTGTGTTTGACAATTCGCAGTTTTAATGGACGCTCTCTTTACTGCGGATCGACTGTGCGGATCAGACGTGAAACAATGTTTGATACAGAAATCAGTGAGATTTTGCTACTCTTGTCGATCTGTTTGGAAGCTCGTCGATGGATGGATATACGTGAAGTATGCCGAGCATCCTTCTACTCGATTCACGAGATAGATTCTGGAACGAACGCGAACGAAGATTACGCCAGAGCGTGCTACCCATATTAATAAACTAGTTTTTGCGCCTGGTTGAGGCTCTTGGCTTTACGTATATTCGTGCAAACGGCTCGCACACGGCGTATACGAACAGCAGAGCCATGGTCGTTCGCTTATTGGAGCTCTCGAGAGGATCTCTTCGTGGACTAACGTGAAAGATCAGCGAAGAATTCACCAATATACGAATATGAAAAAGATGGATCAACGACTTCGTGTGTGGATATATTTATTGGGTGTTCGAGTCATCAAGCTCGAGCTAAGAGTCTCATTCGATGATGACTCTGACGACGATACCACAAGAATGAAATTCAGATATTCTTTTGCCAGATATCGAATGTGTTCAAGATGATTGGATGAAAAAAATATCAGTCAATATGGCCCAGAAATACAAATTTTTCGGATCGATGTGAGTTTGGAGGTTCCGATTGAATTGT
This sequence comes from Rhorus exstirpatorius, assembly GCA_963564615.1. NCBI lineage: Eukaryota > Metazoa > Arthropoda > Insecta > Hymenoptera > Ichneumonidae > Rhorus > Rhorus exstirpatorius. The sequence continues at coordinate 18,034,144 of OY751318.1, forward strand.
AACATCAGAAAGTCAAAATCTGCATTCAAGATTTACGTGTTTACTTCGTCCTACTTTTCGATTAATATAATTATGGTTACCTTGTAGTCTCGTCTTCTCGCATTGTTTTTTTTTTTTTTTTGAAACTTCTTGTGTGTACCTTGTACTTCGGTATCATCTTAGTGATTTCGTGATCTATAGGTATAGTGACTATAATAAAGGTACTGTATAAATAACGCTCTGTATGCATTATCCCTGTCATCGCTGCGTAAAAAATGCATGATAAGTCACGGTTATTATTGATAATCACGATCATTAACTGTATCTCTCGGTAACTCCCATTTACCCCCCACCACCTTCGGCCCCTTTTTCTCCTCGCTGTTCCTTTTGCACTATCTTAGCGTGGAAGCTGCGAAACAACGTCAACTCTTCTCATCGCGTTCATGTCCGTCTTACGAATCGCCGCTCTCTTCCCTGATGGTGCAGCGACGTGATCTCTGCTGCTGGCTCAATTTTGCTGTCGTAGTGGCGCCTAAGGGGCTCACGTATATGTATTACATACCAGAGTGCTGTATACGCGTGAGAAGTGCAAACGGAGAGCTCGCGTAAGATGGGCGCTTGCGAACGATCCTCGATTAAGGTCTCTCAGGTTGAAAAATTAAACCAAGAGCAGAGAGAGAGAGAGAGAGAGAGAGAGAGAGAGAGAGAAAGACGGCATCCTTGATGGGATATACATATATGTATAATGTAGACTCGTCGTCTTCTCGCGGAAAACGATAATTAAATCAGATCTCCCGTGTTCTTGCTCCATAATCGATTTTAGACGAGCTCGAATTATTTTTCTTGTTTCGCGAATACGCGAAATTAACATTAAAATTGATGAGTCATTCGAACCAGCCTCTGCGTTTTTTTTTTTTTCATTGCAATGAATGGATTCGACGTTGACAAAATTTGAAAACTTTCAATTGCTCCATGTGGAATCTCAAAATCGTTTATTCTGGATAAATTGTTATTTTCTAACGCTCATTCGATGATGTTTATAAAAATTTCCGAAAATTACTTCGAGAACGCGAATTACGTTCGGCGAGAAAAAATATTTAATTATCTCAAAATATTCAAATATCATTTTTAAAAAACGTGAAATTCCCCTTACACATATTTGAGTGAATAATCGCGAGATTGCACATAAGTGCATCTCCGGCTAGCTTCAACGGTCTTTTTCTCCATTTACGATTCAATCTCATGGTAATCCAATGCTAATTTACTCAAATTCGACGATTAAGTTATTATGAACGACGCGTCTCTCTTAATTAAACCACGTCAACGAACCGTATCGGCGAATCGTCCTTAATTGCGTTAAGCCTTGTAGTAACGGGGACGACAAGAGGGCGCTCTTGGGTAAATTGCTCGGTTATTTCGTCCGGTGACGATTCTCGCCGTACGACGAGGAAGAAGATTGGCAAAGAGAATAAATTACATGCATGTGGTACATGGAACATTCGACGTCAATTCAGACAACGAGTTGTAGAATATTTATTGATAAACTCTACGAGAATTTTAGTGTTGAAAATTTCACAAAAAAAAAGTGAAGTCTGAAGATGAGCGCAGATACTCCGGATAATAATTAAGGAAATTTAATGGAACACGATGAAAATTTCAACGTTTATTGAACGAAAAATAAATATTTTGATAAATATTGCTTTTTGTTTTCGTATATCTGAGACACGGTAGACGGAGGAAGACTGGACAATCGTCTGCAACCAGCATACGATAATATACAGGGTGGCCCAAAATTAGATGCGGAAAATGATAGGGCTAATAAAGGGCGTCGAGCTGAGTAAATTGATCCCAATAACATGTGGTCTGCGAAGTCGCGTTCGCGAGATACGGCCGATTAAAAAATCCCGCTAACCGCCGGCATGTAGGCAACCGAGTACACAGGAATCATCGGTTCTGAGTCTTGTTGACAAGCGCGCGCGTACGCTGATGCGGAACATAACACTTTCAAATTTACGAATTTCAAACGAAAACACTCTTGGCATTGAATTTTCGCCAAACACAACGACAAGGATGGGTAATGGAAGTGAATAACGCTTTCAACATTGAGAATTCCGAACGTAATTTTTCCTTATCTAATTTTATTAGGAAAACGAATCGCTACAAGAGATGCTCGAAGTTTCGACCTCCAACTTGAATGCATAGTCGAGCTCGTAAATTTGAAAGTGTTATGTTCCGCATCAGCGTACGCGCGCGCTTGTCAACAAGACTCAGAACCGATGATTCTTGTGTACTCGGTTGCCTACATGCCGGCGGTTAGCGGGATTTTTTAATCGGCCGTATCTCGCGAACGCGACTTCGCAGACCACATGTTATTGGGATCAATTTACTCAGCTCGACGCCCTTTATTAGCCCTATCATTTTCCGCATCTAATTTTGGGCCACCCTGTATATAAAACCGAGAGAAAGAGAGAGTGCGTTGTGCAGTTTGCTCTCCTTGCTGCTGGGGCTGCTCTGATTCGGCTTATGCTTAAACATCGTGGTCATGTAGCGATCTGTATCTCCGTAATTATTCCGTTCGAGCAGAAACTTCGAGGATCTCAGAGGCAAGGTTAACACACCGAGAGCAAAACGAAAGTGGATATATACGTAGAGACGGAACGGATTCGCCAGGCATTAATCTCAATTAGGCGTGTCTATCGTCCGAGAGAGGAGAGTATCAAACACATGCATGTAACATATGTAACATACGCGTATATATAGTGGCACACAGAAAAGATCCAGGAGGAGAATTTCCGAGAAACGAGTTGTTCCTCTTTGCATCCCCGATGGAAGCTAAAATTTCAGAACAATGGTCACGCTCCATAAACTCTGGATCCCTCTTCTTTTCCATCCCTTCTGGATCGTACAATGTCGAAGCTCGATACCATCAAGGTATTTTTGAAATAGCGGTTTTATTCTCTTGAAAATAGGACGAGAAAAGAAACAAATTTGCTACCCCACTCTCAGATTCTGTGGTCTTTACACAAAAAAAAAACGGCAGCAAATGTTATAGCACAGACACTGCATTGTTTCTGGTCACTTATCTCTCTCGTGCACTTCGCTATTACGATGTGAACACCTCGGGTAAGGAAAGGCTGACTGAAAATACCTGTTTGCGAACAATGGAATGAAAATCTGTCGCGCCTTTGGTCGTTAAACGGTGGACCGAGAGACTGAAGATAACAGGAGCGAGTGAAAGATGAAGGAGACCGATATAGGCGTGCGAAAGAATTTCAAATGAAACTCGAGATACGAAGTTTCTGAGATTCGGTGGTTTCAGGCAGTTAGCCCTTTTTGAAATAAAAGCATATTTGTATATTTATAACTAATACTGTTACGTCTAAAAGTGTCGAGAAGCTTGGTTAGGAATAAAATGCAGCGTTGTCGAGCAACCGAGAGAATCGTGTTATTTGCATTCTTTGAGAAAATCAGACAAGCCAGGTTAACTATATTTATGTATATTTATAGATAGTATAGAGAGAGAGAGAGAGAGAGGGAGAGAGCTGTAAAGAGTCATAGTATATACATAGAGTGAGCTGGTCGCCAAGGTGGTCGTTGCTCTCGTAACGAAGTCTCCGCACGGAGAATCGAGCCGGAAGTTCAGAGTCGATGGCTCTCTGACTACATATACTGCAAGTGCACTTGTCTCTTGAGCTTTTCAACGTTAATGCAATCTTCTGCAACATCCTGCAGGCCTATAGAACGCAAGATGATAAATTTCAATGTGTCCATCCGACTACGAGTTCCCGAGGTTAATTTGGCTCAAGTTTTTGACAAACAAAAAATACTAAAAATTTTTTAAAAATATTTCGTGTTTCATAAATTGTTATTTCGATAATGTCAATATACCGTCAATGATATATAATTATGCTTAAAAAATGGTTAAAAAAAGCTTAAAAAAGGCCATGCTTAAAAAAATTCGATATAACGTACTGGAAAAAAAATTAAAATTGAATTTTTTACAAAGAAATAAAGTCATTTCATTATATATATAAGATAATATATCGTTTGGAGTTGAGTGCCATGTATATAGTCCGGTGTACACAACATATGGATCTAGTGTAAAAGGACTATCGGACTTTAATCTCAACCAGGGCTGGGTCTGAGTTATAAGATAGCAAAGGGTTCCGACCAACAAACCGAAAGCCCGGCTGAACGGTGTAAATCTGTCGATTAGAAGGCGGTTGTACATCGGAAATGCATTAGCAACTACCGAGTACGTGTTCCACCTGGATTCTTCACTCTGTCTCTCTGCTCTTTCTCGGCCTCTCTAACCATGTACAGCGATCTCGCGCGCCTAAGTTAAACTAGTTGCTTTCCAACGACGGATTTCAGGAGCTGAGCACCCTTCTATAGGGATTGAGGAAGAACAAAATTTTTGCAATTAACAGGACTGAGTCAGTAATTTTTTTTTTTTAATTGAAAGAGAAAGTAACTGGCATTGAGTTGACCTTTGAATATTGTCAATGTAATACATTTTTTTCGATATTCGTGTTCGATTTTTCATTTGATTGATTGCTCGATAAATAAAAATTCAATTGTAATTTTGATTCAACGTACACTACTACTGTTGTAAAGTGACGATTTTTAAACATATTTTAAAGATTGCATAAGATTGCATAATGGATACACTTATCGTGATTTTTGAACTGTGATATTAATTATTTCTTCAATGTCACGTTTGCATTAATGGAATTTGCCTTTTGTTCCGCTCGATAACTCTTTGAAAATTCGAGTCACGTTTCACTCAGTGGATCATTACAGACTCCAGGACTATTTTATTGTTATTTAAGATCGGCGTGAGGTCTCGAGAGGTCGGTAAAAATCGTGTTAGGATTGTCTCGACTCTCTCCATCTTCTTTCCTAGCCCTTTCCCTCTCACTCACTCACTCACTCTCTCACTCTCTCTCTCTCTCTCTCTCTCTCTCTCTCCCCTCTCTCTCCCCTCTCTCTCTCTCGTATCCTGTCGTCTTGCTTGCTTTTTTTTTTCAAGTTTCATATACGACTGAGTCTCACCCCTTCTCTTCAACAACTCGTAATCGTACACACACCGTGTCAAAAGCATTATTACGAGGCACCTTTGAGCGTATCCGCAACCACGCGTTAATAACACGGACCCTAACCCCTGCGCCATACGACCACCTCTATCTTTGCATTCTTTTCGCACACACACATACACACACACACACACACACACACACACACACACACACACACACACACACACACACACACACACACACACACACACACACACACAGTTATATTCATAAACATTTTTTCAATAATTTTTCAATCGCAGAGTTGGGATCCACTTTACAGCGTTGAAAATTCATTTAAGTCAGAAAAAATTAGTAATATAGAAAGTTAATTAGCATTAAATAAATTCGATATCTAATTAAGATACTTGCTTATAGAGAAAGCAGTGCAAACTATTATTTTTTTATTCATAATTAAATTTATTTAAAAAAAGAAAAAATAATGTATCATCATATTACTTAAAGCATCATTGTCGACAGAGAGCTCTATCTCTTTCCCATATTTTTCAGCCACTCTCTCTCTTATTGCTAACTTCGCGCTCGAAATAACACGCATTATAATTGGATCCCAGTGCGAGCGATTGGTTTCACTTCATGCTCGGAAATAAATGTACTCCTGTATATATATAGAACGTTTTACATCCTAGGAAGCTATAAAATGTGAGACGGCGTAACAGAGGGCGATTCGGAAGATCATTTTCCTCCGCCCCGCGCCATTTACATTGTTAAAGAACATCGATACACGGGACCATTTTGTTTCACAATAATGGTTACGGTAATGGCAATACGGGGATAGGCATGATGAGAGGGGATTGAAGTAAATTGTCGTGGTTGAGGGGCAATTTTATAATCGAAGCGAGTGTGCAGAATCTCATCATGTTTGGCATCGCTTGGCACGTTAGCCATGCAGACTACCTTATTAGTATAATGCTGTAAATTTACATCGCAACAAAATATTGAAATTGCATCGCGGGTCAGTCAATCAGTAATGGAGATTTCAATTTAATTAACCGAAAGTTGAAAAATTCAATACGCTGTCTGGGGAAAATCTTCATCGTATAATGATTTCCGGCCTCAATCAATTTGGGACTAGAATCGGCGTGGATCGCCAGCCTCGTAGAACTTTGGTTGATTTTGTTACAGTGGTGCACAATTTGCACCACTGAACCTAATCTCCGAATGAAACAGATCTTCGTTCAATATCCTTGAAGTCGTTTTTTTCGAGTAAGAATACGAAAGTAAAATGATGGTCGAAATTTACACCAATCATATGCTCTGTTAAATGGATATGGGAACGCACGTACTGTCTGATCGCGTATAAAGACCCTCGATGATCGGCATGAAAGGGTTAACGGTCTTCATTATTCGTGATCCTCGTTCCAACTATAGCCGATACTTTACACTAATATATATATATATATATGTGTGTGTGTGTGTGTGTGTGCGGGTATGTGTGAGATATAGGTACGTCGAGACTGGACGCTACTGCGGTAAATTACTGTTCTCCAGGTTATATGTCCGTATAATTATGACGTCTTCCGAGACGCACTGGGAAAAAGTGCCAAGAAAACTTCTACTAGTTTCTTGTCCGTCTATATAGCGGACCTTTGGCCACTATAATGTCTACATATACATCTTCCAGCAGCACGAACGTTTATCGTGGTGACTCGTAAATTAAACTACACCGATGTATGCAAAGGAGGTTGTACTGAGAGCTTTATTCCTGACGATTTCTGCGTCGAGACCACGATGCTAGAAGCATCGACGAATCCATTAAACGCGAACCAACTACGTGTGCGGTGCGTGTGTGTATATGCGTCTCACGGTTTCTCATACACTGACCATCGAGTCAAAGAAGAAAGAGATACATCTTTATCCACCATAAGGAATTTCTTCGGACAATTCAACAGATCAAAGGACCTATTAGCTATAAAAATGATTTCTAACTTTCTGCGATGATCGCAACTAGCCTAAAAAGACATTGGGGACAGTTTTTCGATTGCAGGAAGCAATATAATTATGCCATATTTGTTCGAAAACTTGCGATGATGCAAGGCTAGATGATTATTTTTTGGCGAAATGAATGAAGAAAGAAAAAGGCCTGAATTCATTCCCACACAGCATTAGATATTCACCGTATGTACAAAATAAGTGCACAATGTGAAAAAAATATCGTGCATGTGAAAACGATATTTTATGTACATACCCGGAAGGATATTCATTTACGAGCATATCATGAATATTATATGTATATGCGTTTTTAGAACATTCCGGGATATTCGTCGTTATATATTCCCCGTATGTTTTCAAATGTTCGAATCCGTAATTGAAGATTCTGATACCCCCACAGCTCACGGACTTGCATAGAAGTGTGATTTCTGAAGCATATTCGTTCACTATAAACAGTATATATAATAATTATCGAATAACTACGTTCAATTGGGTTGGAAAAAATTATGTAGGTACATTTTTAATCAATTAATAATTTAGTTGAAAAACGAGTAAAAAAAATTGATAAAATTATTATATATATGAATAAGTACGATGAATAATATAAGATAGAAGGTATACAGAGCTATTTATCTATTTTGAGAACGTATTACAGAAAGCTTTCGCTGTTTTACGTTTCAAAATTCGCGCCAGAATATGAGTTGCGCTGCGATCGACGGCCAATCCAAGAGGATATCTGCTCACGTGACTTTTCAGCGAAGAAAGCAACCAGTGGAAGTGCAGTGCCGTGCGAATAAAGGCTTCATTCTCACTCAATCCCGCGCACGAAAGTTTGTCGCCGCACGTGTTTTAAGAATAAACCAGGAAAATTATTTTACATATTGACGCGTGTACGTACGAGAGTATTATATTCATAATAGGAATTGTAAATATAGTTCGACTTGATATATTATTTCCACCTCTTTTAGTTTATAATTTGTGTTAGGTTATGTTAGACAAGTCCTCGCGCGTTGTTAACCTTTTATGCATCAGGTGATTCACCACGTTTATTCGTCGTATTTATTATTTCTCAATTAAGTTTTTAAACTGTATTTTATTGATTGTGTGTTCACCATGCCCAAGGCATTGAAAATAATAATAATGCTTGTACATATATTTTTCATGTTCCAGAAAAAATATTCGAATGTCCATAGAACATTCACTTTTATCTCAGGGATATGTTTTGAATGTGTAATGAACATGACAATGTCACCCCAAAATGATATCTGCAAAATGTCGATGGGATCATTTAAAGGACATGCATACTATGTACACGATATTCGTGTATATTCGTGTATATAGTATACATATCCTTTAAATGTTCCCATCGACATTTTGCAGATATCATTTTGGGGTGACATTGTCATGTTCATTACACATTCAGAACATATACCTCAGATAAAAGTGAATGTTCTATGAACATTCGAATATTTTTTCTGGAACATGCAAAATATGTACAATGAATATCTAATGCTGTGTGGGTTGGCTTGCATGGTTAAGTATATGTATAGTAGAGTAAAGAGAATAAAGTCGAGATCAGATCTCACGTGATTATCATAGTATACCGATCTTTGGTTTACTTTACAAGCGACAGCCGATGATTACTCGCCTCATTATGAAACAAATTTATGTCCAAACGTTTATCCAAGGCCTTTTGATCGATAACGCACATATATACATATTCCTCTTTGTGAAGTTATACCTGCCATGTTCCAGCACGGTTTATATACACGAATGTACCTGCATGCATATGCGTATATATGAAATTGGCCAATCGATCGTCAATTATATGAAGAATCGCGAAGCTCTGGTCTCTTACGCTCGCGATATATTCATGGATACATTTTTCCACGTGTAAGGATGCTCAATATGCTCGCGAATATGCGGCCGTGTGTGTGTGTGTGTGTGCGTATGTGTGTGTGTGTGCGGTAGAGGTAATACAGCAGCATCGAAGATTCGTATCTAGATGTTGAAAAATAAATTCTCTCGAGACGAGGGAACGAGAGAATTACGAGAACGGCTAGAGAAGATCAAGCAGCAAAGCTAAAGTGGTCCTTTTACCATATGTTATATATATATATATAGGATACGCACATCCTTATAATACGAACGGTGACGGTGCGGAGATGCAAAGTTTTATCTTTCTGTTCATATACACGTCGCTCCAGTTATCCTCATCTCCCCATTACAAATATACACACACACATATATATTATACGACGAAGGATCTCTTGAGATCTTCAACGCTGCGTTCTATCGTCATTGCTCTATCCTTTGGGCATTAATCAACCGGCAATTTATGCTGCTTAACTGTTGATAAATCAATTCAACGGCTTCGAGGATGCGATCTCGTTATGGATTGGTAAAGATAGTCATGTCGAGCTATCACGATGCTATATCATAATACAACTGGCACAAAATATATATCGCAGCAGCACACTGAATATTCGGGATGAAAAGATTTACCATGGCAGAACAAAAAAAAATGTATTGAAAACTATTGCAAAGTAAATACCATTGAAAATACTATTTTTAAGATCAAATATCAACAGAAGGGTTTATTTTGAGCTCTACGAATATATCCAAGCGACTCACCGTGGTACAAACAAGACGACCCTGAGAGATTTTCGATGAAAATTTTTCTCGCTATCAAGGCAAACCGCCTGCACAAATTGCGAATATGTATATACATATTGATTACCATCTTAATACGTATCGTGTCCCTGAGGTTTATAGCTACCCTCTCGGGCGTACCGAGAGCAGAGTACACGGTAGCAGCCACAGAGAGGGCACCATCTTCGTGGTGAACCACCCTGATAATACGAGGAGAATCTTTTTTTTTGCATACCGTTACTTTTTGCTTTTTTTTCTCTGTTCACTCTTTTGGATTACACCCCTTAGGGTCTTTTATATGTCCCAGCGGTCGTTCGTGTCGTTTTGAACGAGCTGTTCGATGCAAAAGTAGAGAAATATGCCTTGCGTGAATGAGACGTCGTAAAACATATACCGAGGATATATATGTATGTGTGTATGTGTATGTGTGTGTGTGTTTATGAGCCAGAAAATCGTTTACAAGGAGACTGCGAGTCAAGGTACATTGGAGGAGGAGCCTCAATGTCATTTTTCTCGGTATCCAGATACCGATATCTTCAGATCGTTTGTATACACACGATATATCGAATGTCTAATAATTAATCATCCGCTCGATGAATGATTAGGTCGTATATGACTTTTTTTCTGTTTGTGGCACGTATGTATTTAACGTTGCTAGGCTGGTAAGAGGAAAAAGGACAGTCAAACCTCGGTCACAGTCCCCTCAGTCCCTGTCCAGCTTCAGTCCCTGTCCGATCCGTAACTTCAGAGTCCCTGTCCGCAGTTCCAGTGCCGTATTGAAAAAAAGATTTATAGAAAATTTTCATCGTTTTGTGACGCATTTGTGTACGGGAGCATAAATTCAATCGGTAAGGACCTGCAACTCTTTCGCGATTGGACGAGCGTCTTTCTCAAGAGTCAGTCTGTTTCGTGGACAGGGACTGAAACCTTCGATCCCAAGAGTGGACAGGGACCGGGGTTCGACTGTATCCTTGGAGGTGACATAAAACAGTCATCAAAGATACGATGAAAAGCCTACGAGACCACCTCTATTGAAAATACATCTTTTTCAACTCAAATTCATCTTCATGTGTCGCAGCTATTTTTATCACAAACAAAATTTTTTTTAAATAAAATTTTTCGTGCAAATTTTTTGATGAACATGCGCAAAAATTTCACCGACCGACTATAGGTGTCAAAATCTCAAGTCTTTGGTTCAAGGCAGCCCGCAGTGGAATATAAATTTAAAAATATTCGACTGTACTCGAGATATACTAGTAATATTGAAATCGAAACAAAAAAAAAGAAAATTAATTTGTCCAAGTTAAAGTCATACTGTTTTAATTCTAAAATCATTGATAAACACCGATTGGAGGAAAAAATCGTCTACGAAAAAACTTTTCGAGTTTTAGAGGCAAAATGAGAAATTGTGGATCGAATTCTAGACGAGTCGAGGATCTATCGATTTAGCTTCGTACATACAATATATTAGATATCCTTTTTGTTTCATTGACCATCATCTCGCGCGATTCGTGTCCCAAGATCGTGCGAATCGATGGAGTGGTGTCGAGAACCGGAAGAGATAGAAAATACGGAGAGGATTCGTGCATGACTGTAATATCATAGGCGATGCCTTTTCAGTCGCTTCGAGGCTCACGCGAGAATCAACCGCGAGTACAATATACACATACACAATGTGTATTAACTTTAGCTACGATCCTTTCGCGCCAGTATCCGTATGTATATATATATATGTATATATATATGGGGCGTTCCACGCTAATTAAAATACCAAATTTTTAGGAATTATTTTTGGGATTTATTTAATGAGTCAAGAATGTTCACGAATTAATGTAGATTTTTTTTCGGGCATACTCATACATAAGACATATACTTTTTTCTACACTTTTTGCATACATTGTTTGCGGGATATTCAACCCTCACACACGCCTTTCGGAGAGTTGTGAAAAAAAAAAAAAATAATTGAAATACACACTCAAAAATCTAGAATTAAAATTTATGTGCAAATAAAGCGGACCGATTTCGATAGATTCAATAGAATTCGATGGATTAAGGGGGGGGGGGGGGGGGGTAGGGTTTTGAAGGCAGAAAAAAACAGGTTTTTACAGATTTTTTTTTGGGCGTACGGTGAAAGTAAATTTATTTCTGATTATTGTACATTAAAGAGTAGTAATTGAACTATATTCTGTGAGATATTGGTTGAAAAATATTGAAAATTGACCGAATGGCAGCAATTCTTCGCAGGCGCCTCAGAAAAAATACATTTTGCGGTGCACGTCATACCTCAGCACTGGATCATCTGAAATGAAATAACCAAAGTTTTTCCTTTAATTTTTATGTCCCTCTAGGTATCTCTGTCGAGTTTTTCCATTTTTTTTTAATTTTTGAACTTTTTACAAGACTTGAAAGTGAAAATACCGATTTTTGGCCTAAATTCATGACTATTGTTGTTAATAATAAAAAAAATAAAATCAAAAACGAAAAAATCTCAACAGGGTTACCTCATAAATTATGTAAGGAAATACTGTAAAAAATTTGAGAACGATCGGTTGAATAGATTTTGAGATACAGAGTGCACCGACTCAAAAAACATCGATTTGAGAAAAACGCGTTTAAAGTTTTTCGTAGCGAAAAGACCCTGATAAAACTTAGTAAGCTATTTATTTTTTATTTTACTCACATAGAATTGTTTTGCTCCGATTGACTTCCTATTAACAGACAACATTCTTGAGTTACTATACTTTCATAATATGCAATAAAAAAAAATCACTTTTTTTGAACCCTCAAAACCTCCCCCCCCCCCCCCCCCCTTAAATATCGTGCAATCGTATATTTTGCTGAAATATCCAAGAGAAAAATTTCGTACGAGTAAAGGAGCTAGAAAAATTATTATTAATTCGTGAGCATAATTGACACTTTGGAAAGGTCCTGAAAATATTTGAAAACATTGGATGGCGTGAAATGCCCTGTACATAAAATCGTGCGATCGAGTCTTCGTACAGTTCGTACCGTTGTGGTCGCTCGTCCACCGGCAATATACGGCGAATTATCGTAATCGCCGTATACCTCACGACTAAAGAGCGGAAACGTGCGGTCGCGTACACGTAATGCCATATACAATATACGCAGTGTCCGGAGTACCGAAAAAAAAAAAAAAAAAATTCTCATTACGTCCTAGGTAAATGTACGGACTTTCTGCTTTTCGCTACGAAAATTTCGGATTTATTAAAATAATGAATATTTTGACTTGGAATCAATTAGATCCCGGAGTCGATCGGTTCTATAGTTCACATGTACGATTCAAGCAGTCCGGAGTACCAGAAAAAAAAATTTCTCATTTCGACCGAGGTCAAATAATGTACGAATTACCTGCTTTTCGCTACGAAAATTTCGAATCATTGAAATAATAAATATTTGGCCTTGGAATCAATTGGATCCCGCAGGCGATTGGTTTTATAATTCTCATATATGCACATACACACACACACACACATATTTATATAATATCAGGGGTTAAAAATCAAAGGGGCGTATCGCTCGTTCGCGAGTATTTTCTTGCTCGAGTATTCTCTACATTATTCGAGTTAGATCATCCATAAATACGTCATATATTGATAAACAGCGGGTATGGTATACCCCGTAAGAATTCGCCGCGAGCCTTCCCAACTTTTCCGTAATATCGGACGCATCGATAAAGACGATCATTACATTACTGTCCCGACAATTTCTCGATGCATGCTTTACGCTCCCACTATAATTACACAAAGCTGATTAACCTTATCAAGAACTATGTAGATTCATGTCTATTTATTTATTTACTTTTTTCACGGTGATAAAATATTCATTCGCACTTCAAATTTTTCTTCAATACGGTACGATTATTGAAAAAATACGTATTTAAGTACATTTTGATTATTTTTAACAATTACTGCATTGCGAAAAAGTTCAGGATATCAACGTCCAATTTTTTTATTCCCTCGCTTGAATTTTAATTTCGAGGAATAACCGTATATGAACTTCAAAAGAATCGAAAAAATAACAGAAAAAATACGGATAAAATTTACTACGATGAAAGCTACGTGAAATAAAAAATCATCAGTAATACTGTGGCACGATTTTCCACACTCCATTGAAGAAAATCATGCACTTCGTGATCCGGAAGCTACGTTTTTTTGCCTAGATCTTGTTTATTCTCTCGCTCTTCCTTGACACCGTTACTCGCCCCTGGGACAAAAAGCCAGAGACAGAGAGAGAGAGCCAGAGAGAGAGAGAGAGAGAGAGAGAGAGAGAGAGAGAGAGAGAGAGAGAGAGAGAGAGAGAGAGAGAGAGAGAGAGATGCTGTATGTACAAACGTATCATGCACCAACTCTCAACCGCGCATATCTCTTCCTCCAATTTCATCTCGCGTTGGAGTTTTCATCGTTGCATCTCGTGCAGTTGAAACGAGGAAGCAGACTCCGGCATATGCAGCAGTAAAAGCAGCACAGCTGAAAGGATTCCGATTATATGTATATACATAAGTAGCCGGTGTAACACTCTGTACGGCTCGAGCATCTTTCCGCATTATTCCTGAAAAAGGAATAACACGTACCCTTTTCCATTGCAAGGGAATAAACAGCATGGGGCTATGGAGACCCCATACCACGATGTTTCAACTCTTTTTATCTCTCTCTCGCTCTCACTCCCTCTCACTCTCTCTCTCGTGCATTTTTTCAGAGAAGATCTATACAATTACTATGGCACTGCAACAACACACAGAGTACAGAGTTCAGTTCCCTGCTGGAGTTTTGCCGGAACATTGCACAGAAAGTCTGGATATGTGCCGATCGCAGCCTCTCGGTATTACACCCTTAACCCCTTTTCTGGCATTACACTGGGCAACGAGACATCGAAAGAGAGAGAGAGAGAAAGAGAGAGAGAGAGAGAGAGAGAGAGAGAGAGAGAGAGAGAGAGAGAGAGAGAGAGAGAGAGAAAGATAGGAGATACTCTTGGGGAACGATACAAGCTGATAATTTAGCGGTTTCGTTCCTTTCTCTCGGAAGTTCGTTCGTTTGGTATACGTTGGTTCACGGGCGTATGTACAACATTTAACATGCATTAAAGCCTTCCTTCTCAAACATCCTTGTCGAATGAAATTTCGAGTTTCGTAAAGCCTTGATACTTCCGTGTGTACATATAATATAGAGGCTGAAGTGTATGGGTTATTTGGAAGAAAAAAGTTTCGTTGGACTCAAATCTAAGGATTCAGTCAATTTGGGCCGGAAACTCGAGTCTTTTGCATTATAAAAAGAATGTCTTTAACAGCAGTAGTTCGAAACCCAATTATTTTTCCTAAAGTCTTTTTTTTCTAGAAGAGATGAGAGTTAAGTTGACTATGAGGTGGCATAATGGAGAAAGGAACTGTTTGTGTCAAGAAAATTGTGATTCATGATCGTCAATCCGTAGCAGAAGTAGAGAACCTTTCTTCCCACATTCCACCAATGTTTCATTTTTAATATCATTTTTTAAAAAATGAATCTCTCGTGAAGGTCTTATTTCCACCTCGCACTCTTTCCTTCATTTATTCGCTCTTACACTCGCCCGGGAAAAGCTCCACTCTCGCGGAACGTTCGAACCCGAGAAACTACCAGACCAACAATTTACGAGCACGCGGATGTCTCGCGGGCACATAGAGTCTGTGCGTTCACCCTCTGTACATTCGTAAACATATATATATATAAACATGTTCGTATGTACGTTGGTATGTACGCGAACGCTACATCGCCGGTTTGTTTCTACCGGACCTGCGTGAGAGACGCCAGGAGAGTCGAGGGAACGACGAGCTAGAACAGCGAGATATACCACGGATAGAACATAGAGAGCTTGGACGAAAGATCTCTCTACTAAGAGGAAGAACCGCATGTCCGACTGTCCACCTTCGCACACACCGTTTTCTTACTCGCTTGCTCTCCATCTCTTCCCTCGGTACTTCTCTACGATTATATGTACCAAGATGCTCTAGAGTGCTTCGACGCATTACTCTATATAAATACCGATCTTCCTCAGTAAATGAGCAATGCGAGCGATAAATTTGCAAATAGTTTCTCATCGAGGATTGTGGAAAATAGATGGAATTTACGACGATTCAAAAATCATTAAAACAGTACTTGAGAATTTGTCGTAGAAGTTTCGTGTCACCATTTGAATGAGTTTAGGCAAACGTATCTTCATCAAGATAGGTCGTTCAATTGAATTCATTTTGGTTCCTCATCAACTTTCCGGATTGCGAGTGTCGTAACGCTTCCGACGCAACCATATTTACAAAAACATTCGTGCTGTCATTAAATAACATAATCCCAGAGGCTGAAAGACTCTCTTGATAGACCCCAAAGAATCGACGGAAGCCACGCTTTTTTGGACGCAATCTGATAGCGACTGCAGCAAAAGAAAGGGCCAACATTTTATTTGTCACTTGGAGAAATTTAACGCTCCGTTGATTACAACGGAGCGTTAACTACAGAAGCGTGGATCATGGAATATTTTCTCCTCGACCAAATAACTTCTGCGTGGATAGTAAGGAGATGCACAACGAGGAAGAGGGAATAAGGAAGGAAACGCGGCAAGTTTATGCGAGTGGATAAAAAGTGCATAATAACGGGATTGCGGAATGCCAGAAAGAAGGTAAAAGAGTGGGTAGTGAATAGTCAAGCATCATTGAGTTCGTTCTCTCGGGGCTGCTGGCTACGAGAGCACTTTTCCCGGTAGATTCAAGGGCTCTCCTTGGCTTAGCACTGCATGTCCGTTCGGTGGTAATTGCTTCCCAGCTCTACCCGATCGCAGGATGCATGTCCGTTTGCGAAAAATCTCATCAATGTCGATCTCTAATCATGACGAATTCAACATTCAGGATCGGGTAAACCAAGTCAGAAATTTCTTCACACAGATTTAACGATTTCTACAGATGTCCGATCATAGCGCCCTGGATTTTATTTCCTCTTCGAGCTAAACCAACCTTTTCCCAGACTTGCAATAGACAATCATCGGGCAAATCACCCAACGACTGTTCTTCTTTCGAAACAGAAGTGAAATAAAAGTGACTTGCTCGTTGAACGACCCACGTGCAGAATAGACGAAACGTCTTGGAACGTCCGTTACGCGGAGGTGGTCACGATCATCACTCGAACTATTTTTCCTTACTCTCTTCTCGCTCAGTCCGCACACTATCCTGCCTCCTGTCCTGTCTTTCTTATCCATCATTCTCCTGTGCGAACGGTCGGAGCGTGAAACATCGCACGAGGAGAGTTTTATGTTCCACGACGCGGTGAACGAGAGTCACACGGGAGTAGTCAACGAATGCCAAGATTTGCTTTGCCACAGTGACGCGGTGGCCGCATTGCCTTCATACTGCGGAAGTTTCTTTTACACGTGGAATGTAGTCTGTCATCTCATTTACCGCGAGGCTGCACTTTGGGCTGAATACCGTAATCAGGAATGACTACCGTTACAGTGACACTCCGTTCGAATTAATTATCCCACGGATAACTCAAAAGTTGTTACTTCAATATATTTATCAAAGTGTTTTTTGTTATTTAAAAATTGTGAATAGAAATATGCCAGCTTGCGGAAGAGCAAAATCGTACACAAATATGTATGAGGAGATCCATTTTTGGAAAATTAAAAAAAAACAACTTTAAGGGAATAGCGTTCTTCTTACAATTTGTTATAAAACAATCCGAACCATTTTTTCTTGATATTCGAGCATGGTGGCTCCTTGCACGACTTACATCCAGAAAATATTATCGAGAAGGTAAAATCTGCAAGTATTGCCATACTTACGTTACATGTTGGTTCAGTCTCGTTGGCTCTTGACAATATGAAAAATCAACATACCTTACATGAATTCGAGTTTGTAACGATTATGCGAACGAATCGTAACGAAACAAATCGACGACTCTGGCAAAAGAAAAATTTCAATTTGTATGAATACGATAGCGATTGTAGTTATAACCGAAGCGAAGAGGAAAAAGAGCGAAAGGAAGAGGCATTTGTAATTCCGTATAAACGGGGTCTTTTAGAATCACATCCACGCCGCGAGGATTTGTCACAGGGTGTTAAAAATAACGCTCGAGCGTCGATGGGGAAAAGTACCTTTTACTTTTTCTCCCCCCCCCTCCCCCACCGCACCTCAACGATTCTTTTTGTTTTAATTCCTCAACAAACTCTCGAAGCGTGACAGGCATTGTCGCGCGAGATCTTGACGAGAATGAAGCGGGCAAATGAGATCGGCTGCTCATTCGATCAATGGTGACCTCTATCTCTCTCTCTCTCTCTCTCTCTCTCTCTCTCTCTCTCTCTTTCTGACGAGTGATGAGAGTATTACAAATGGCGTCGATCAGGAGAAACTGCGGGCGACCCGAGCAAGTACTAAATTCATTAAGTTCCGATACATTCCTTCGTGTCTGCACCTTTCGCACACTTGCCAATTTTTTGCTTACTCACTGACGGATATACAACATATATAGCCGGTGATCTAAGGGAAGGAGCAGGGGAGGGAGGCAAGGATGAGACTACCGTGACACCGAAGAAGAACTCACGATCTCGCCTATACATATATATTCACATATTTATATGTATATGTATATACTTAGCGATTCTGTCTTCCTTTGGGGGTAAAGAAATATTCCATGAAGCGTCTGATTGATTTATAGTTACGTGTTTACGGAACATCAAGCTTGTAGGCGCGTCTGAGAAAAACTGTACAGGATTTCCATGCTTTCCATATACAGACTCGAAGCAAAAATTCGAATGACGGCACAAAAGCGCACTCGAAGATGTAAATCAGAGTACATATACAGCGTAGATAGCACGGGAAACTTGAAAAAAAAAGAAAAATTCAACTCTGAGAGAAAGTAATAAAACACCATTCTCCACCGCGAGTCTGAACTTCTCGCAATGAAAAAAACCGCTATTTTATGTACCAAGGTGGCACCCTAAAATTAAAACTCGAGTTACAGTTAACGCATTAAGTCGTTAAAGTGATTGGAGCGTTAAAAGACGTTTGAGCGCGTATATATCTGTTTTGGTAGACTCGGAAGATAGAGGGAAAGCCGTCTCTTGCACAGAGTTTACATACTCCGTTGAGCCGATATAATGGCCTCTGAAAGTCAACAGAACTAACTTTTTCATTTGCATCATTGGGTAGCAGCTGCATAATAGCTGACTTCTATTCCTTGTAGCTCAACTTCACTTCCCCAATAAACGCGTGCACTCATTGTACATAATATACGTACCTGAACCCACATACATGTATATAAAGCGTGTTCACTGCTGGCCGTGAGAAAACTCCGTTGCCTTCTCGTGGGGGGTCTTCTTCACATTAGAATATATGTGAGGTAACGGCCGGCGGACGGGTGCTGCTAATACTGCTCTCTCTCTCTCTCTATCTCTCTCTCTATCTCTTTCTTGCTCTTGTCTTCTCTCGTTGCTAACGTGGGTGCAAATACTGTTCGGATGTGTTGCACTTGGCATTTCGAGCATATCCAACAATCATCAAGCCTGTTTATGTATATATGTACATGGGACATTTCATATCGAGGCAGTCATCCATGATCCAACCGGCAATGACTCTCTATCGATGAGTAAAAGAGAGCTAGAAATCAATGAATAAAACTGCGAAACGGTTGAATAATTGAGGTATGTTTTTTTTTTTTTGTAAAATTTCACCTTCTGCCACTCCATCTCTCACATTGACAAGATTCGGTCCATTTGGACCATTCACCATTCGTTGCATTGAAAAATATTCGTTTACGAATATATTTTTTTTATAACATATTCATGCTTTTTTAATTTATATTTTATTCTTCAAATGCAACAACAGAGTTAAATTTAATGGACGTATCGTGGCTAGTCAATACATTCTCAATTCATTTTTATTTTTACGTAACATTGTGACAATGTCTTTTTGTTCGTCTGGAGATACCATAGTTAGCTGACCGAACATGAAATGACCCATATATGTATATGCATACTTATATGTATATATTTTTCGTGTGCGGGTGTTCGGTGGTCACGAGTATTTTGCATAAGCTGACATAACATGCAAAATGCACACGTGTAATATCTGCCGGCTGTCTCTCGACTGACCGGTCGTATCTCGAAACACGATACATACAGTAATATGGTATTTAGTTTACATATATATATATATATATATATATATATATATATCAATTTAAAGTACGTACACCTTTAAAAAAATGTTATTGAATTAAATTAACAAAAGTATACGAAATTAACGAAATAAACATGCAGAATTGGAGTTATTATACATCGGATTGATAAATTAATAATTTTGTCTCAACTCCAATTTTTTTTATATTAATTAATATCCCCGTAAGTGAAAAATGTTTTTCATAATCTTTTGTGAAATTTTAATGAATCATCGTTGCATATACCGATATCTCAAAATTACAATGAACTATATCGAAAATGAACAGGTGAATTTATATCAGGAAATCCTCTCCACCCTACAAATCATTTTTTCGTTTTTCGTAAATCAAAAATTAATATATTTGCAATGTCAAGTCCCTTCTTGTGGGTTGATTATCGCGAGGCTCGGCTGTTCTACGCACTTTTTTTTCATAATTTGATAAACCGTCGGTCTGCATGAATAGATATACTTGAGGTAAGAAAAAAAAAGAAGAATACTTCAATTAAATAGTTTTATAATTTACCTAGTTTTCATCACCGGAACACATTCACGTATGTGCAATAGCACACCGAGGGTATATTTCTCATTGCAAAGAGTGAACGCAAATTCGCAAGTTCCCCCGCATTATATCACTGTATGTAACACCGCGGTCGAAACGGTATGCGAGAATACTCGACTCGCGGCAGTGTTAGCCACAGTGGGGCTTGCGTTCGTTAAAGCAAACAGAATTATCTTCATCTCTCATTTTCTCTCGCTCGCTCTCTCATTCTGTCCATCTTCCGGCGCTTATTAAGTAAACCGTGGCGTTTTTACGAGCCCGATGCGTAATTTTCTTCGGGCCTCGTTACGTGTGCGTCCGCGACGTTCCGTTCCCCTTCCCACTATACGAGGCTCGCGAATCCGCGAGAGCACTTCGGGCTCTCGTTATTATGGAATAATTAATTGAGCAATGGAGTGAGAAAAGAAAAAAAAAAAAAAAAGCGTCGGGCAATCCAAATGGAATTACGCACTGCACACCTGACTTCCATGCTGTCGATGTATAGAAACGAAGAAACAAAATGAAAGTCGTTCATCGCCATAAGATTGGTGGGATGAAAAAAAAAAAAAAAAACTGAATCGAGAGAGTCTAATTAAATCGGATACAAGAGAGACGCCATTGGGTTATTGGTCTCTGCGACAAGTTTATCGAGATCTCGAAGAATTTCTGCGAGAATTAAATCTTCGACTCTATAAATAGGTACGAATGAATCGCAGGGATCGTTAAGGCCGTTGATGAAAACCGGCCAGAGTGCGATCCGTGAGTGACGCGGAACGATCGGAGTCCGGCTATAGTGTCCGAGTCAAAGAGACAGAGGATCCACAGATGAGTATTAGTTGGACAGACGAGATAACTCTGAAAATTTTCATTTTACTCAAATGATGGGGAAAAATATCGGTAAGGCTTTTCAAAGTTGTGACAAATTCTTCATTACAGTATTCATCCTACTCTGGTAACACTCAATTAAAATAGTTTCCATCCTCTTGTATATCAAGGAAGATTAGTCAACGAGGTAAAAGTTTATCTTTCTTTATCTTACCGGGAGCTGTGTAAGAAAGAAAGACTAACCAAGTTTCTCTGTCTCTCTGTCTCTCTCTCTCTCTCTCTCATTAAGGGTAATAGAAACCTGCACATCTTGAGACCTCTCTACCGATCGACATTTGTACGGGTGGCAATAAGAACGAAACCGTGGGTAATGAATACGATCCGCATCGGAATCGGTATACCTGGTGCACGCTCGATTCCACGACGAAGATTCGAATGGAACGCAGAACTCGGGAGACAAACTCTCCCCGTAGCAAGCGAATCCCCAGAATCTTTGCGTATGTATTTGAGAAAAAGGCACCAGTGATTAGCCACTCGAGGGAATTAAAAGAAAGGGAATAAAAATACGATTGGTATGCTTCACTCGTCGTTTATTCAATTTAATTTGCACACTTGTTTTTCGATCACGTATTGACCGGGCTCGGAGTACCCCACTCCCGCATTACAATTCCAGATTAAATGGATATAATTATCGGTGTTTTTTTTTTTTTGATTGAACGACAAAAGCGTCGAATGATGCATTTAAAATTGTTTCAAAGTCAATGTTATTTGACATAGGCGACTATGAGGCTCTAAGTAAATAAATAAAAAAAAAACATGGAAAATGTAGATTTTTCTGGACTTCCTGAGGGCCCAGAATTGTAAGTTGAACAATGCAGGAATTAATGATTTTAAGGGGAAAAACAATTATTGGCATACCTGTATCTCTTTCTTTATCAAATGCTCTTCGCTACGTATATGGACAACCACTGTGCTGGTTAACTTACGTATAAATATACAGACGTATGTCTATATGTACTCTCGGTTTCTATATCCTGTACGTGATCGTGAACCGGCGGTCAGGAGACTCGCGAGCAAAGGGATTATAAACGATGGGCATTAGTATCGATTCACGATAATCCTACAAGGTGATCTGATTACAAACGAGAGATAATTAGTCCCTGGGACTCGAAAGACTGCCTTTTCACCGATTCACGAGTGTGTGTGTGTGTGTGTGTGTGTGTGTGTGTGTGTGTGTGTGTGTGTGTGTGTGTGTGTGTGTGTGTGTGTGTGTGTGAGAGAGAGAGAGAGAAAACGAGACCGAGAGATTTCGATCAAAATCGGTTGTACTTCGAGAAGACGTTAAACTCAATGTATGTGAATATTTTTTTTTTTGTGATCAATCTCTAAGATTATCATTAAAAGTGGACACTTTGTCACATGATCAAATATTTGAACTTATTAATTTGTGGCTCATGGCAGTTAATTTTCGAAATCTTCATTGCATAAAAATTATATAAAATACAATGCCAAAAACTTTTCGCAGATATAGGAGATTTATTTTTATATTGCTGAAAGATTATAGTGCATTTATATGCACTTTTGCTTGCACGTGCAGCTATCCCCGATACGGATGAGATATACATCTGTTTCCGACTTTCTCACCCACGCATATTCGCCGCGAGTGTTTTGCGCGATGCATATATGTATGTATATTGTTTCACCATTTACGTGAGCTTCCATCGTGATTCTCGAGGCTCGATAACCTTTACCCGAATCGTGAAAATAAATTGCCATGACGATTCCTCGAGATGTTTTCTTCTTTACTCGCAACGTTCCATTTTATTGTCCAATGTTGAGCGAGTAATTTATTTATTCGTACGAAAAAAAAAATGAGCAAAGTCATCGAAAATAGTTGAAATAAATCTCGATCGAGTGATTACAAAATCAGCGACGAGCTCGTAGGCCTTGGCTCGAGATTAATGATGATCACCTAACGGTACCCGAAACAAGACTCATAATCGAAACCTCTTTTTTCTCCTCGCCACTTTTTTTTTTTTTATTCTCCCTCCGGTGAATGTTCCAAAAGCATTAAAAATCGTACAACACATCGTTCGCCTCGAATTAAAATTTTTACACGCCTCGTAAAGTACCAAGATGTTTGTATATATAAATGGTAAGATAAGAAGAAAAAAAAAAAACTCGTGTGTAGTCCTCGTTCTGCTGTTACGGTGTGACTCATCTCTGTCCGATATACCTAAACGGGTATGCAGAGCAACGACTAATTGCCCGAGTTTTAAACTGGTCGACTTTTGAAGAGCTCGCACCGTAGAGACAACTCTTGTATACACGTATATCGCTACCTCGTTTGACCCGGATGCCGCAGTTAATTATGGAAAGAAAAAAGGAAACCTGTACGGTGGTCACTATTTTTTGGCGATATTCAAAGATGGCGACATATTAATATAGCTCAACGGATGATCCGCGTGATTTTTCAATTTACATGAATATCATAACAAACGAAACGATGCTTCTCTCAATCCATACTGACAAGTGGCCATTAATCCGACGCGATTTGAGAAAAAAGCATAACGACTTTATTTTCCAAATAGTTTTTAAAAAATCACAAACAACATCCTATACTTTTGAACGATTTTTTAATCAAATGAAATTTTGTCGGCGAAAAAGATTCTTAAGTATAACCACTGCTCATCTCTTGTATGGGTGTAAGCAACTCCTTAACCGGCAACATGCTTCTCTTCATCGAACCATATGTAACAGCAATGGACGAGAAATATTGCCGGTACAATCACTCACGGTACACAAGTCATTTTCCCCCACTACGTGCTCTCCTTGTTACTGACCACTACTGCCGCGCCCTCCTCGACGGCGTCTTGTACCACTTGCTCTTCTTTTGCCGCGAATCGACTGACCTCAGCGTCACTTGTAGGAGCATCGTCGACGTGAGATAGCAGCTCAGATACACGTAATCGTATATATATATACTTATAAGAACGAGTACATATAATGATTCAAGTTGGTCTCGTGCGTCCTTCGTACGGTCATAGTACGGGGTTTCGCGGAATACTGCTAACAGCAGGACGCGGGCGCCTTCTCGCTAATTGATCGGTGTATGTACCGATGAAGTGCGTCGTGCTAGGGCTCTTGCGAGTTTGCACGCGCCTATTACAAATACGCGTATACACCCGCCGTATCGAACGTTCGTACCATCATACTCCAACATACATATATAGGTAGAAAGAGCGAAGTCAAGCGCACGAGAGACTCTCGCGATGATCGATACAGTAATTAAAGATGACGATATGTCCCTGTGTAACTTTTACCCAATACCGGAGAACGCACGCCCGTTGTACGGAGCAACTGGCCGAGTCCATTTCTTACTTTACTCAACCACTTATACGACTCTACTGATATTCCCGTGTGTCCGATGCTTCCCGCTGCTAATGTGCAACCGTGAGTCTCTCTCTCTCTCTCTCTCTCTCTCTCTCTCTCTCTCTCTCTCTCTCTCTCTTATCTTCACTGATCGAACAGACTCCAACGTTCTCTCGGTTTTACGTGGAGAGAGACCAAGACGCAGCGAGAGGGTTAAATAAAAACTATTCTTCGTGAATCAATTAATATCAGTACTTTTTGCTTGAAATTCCCCGCTGATGTTACAAATTGCCATGTGAGACAAGAGTCGTTCTCTTGGTTTTTATCCGAGCACCTGTGCGCGTCACTACACGAAACGACTGAAGGGAATGACGAACGTCAGACATGGCACGAATTCACATCAAGAGTTCGTGTTACGTTGATATGTGAACTGGTGAGGGGGAAAAAAATAATCGTTAAATGATGTGTTTTGCGATCCTTGTTTCGAAGATTCTGGTTTGAATGACGTTGGGTTATGCAACCTGGCGCCCATTCTGAGGCTTGGTTCTTCCACACGGATGAAGGAGCAATAAAACTCTACATCACAGATTATCGACGCTTCAACCTCTCTTTAGAGACTCGACCCTATCCCTGACCATCAGATCATTTTGCCTCTCGAAGTAGCTTGGAATATTGCCCCGTGGCATGCTGACCCCTGTCTGGCAATGATAACCGTACATAGCGGGAGGCTGGCTCGTACGATATGAAATAAAATCATGAAGAATATTGCATGACTCCGTGGTACGGAGGAAGAGAAAATTGAAGAACCAGCGTATCAGAAGAGAGATCCGTGTATGAATACTATTACGTTTTTTTTTTTTTTGTATAGCTTAAAGCATCAGCAGAATGAACAACAGGACGTGAATTCAGGAACTGTAAGAACAGATAGAAAGAGAGAGAGAGAGAGAGAGAGATGTAGCAGCGGGGGCGATGATCTCTGACCGTGGTGCAGGTCAGGACTCCTCGGACACAGGAAAGGATGAGAAATTGTTTCCTATTCTATCCTCTTCCTTACTGCCC
The DNA here is from genome assembly GCA_963564615.1 of Rhorus exstirpatorius. Taxonomy (NCBI): domain Eukaryota; kingdom Metazoa; phylum Arthropoda; class Insecta; order Hymenoptera; family Ichneumonidae; genus Rhorus; species Rhorus exstirpatorius. Next base: position 18,059,786 of record OY751318.1, read on the forward strand.
TCTCTTCGAAGTGGCCCTAAACTTCTCCTGCTCCATACAATATTTGCTCTCTCTCTCTCTCTCTCTCTCTCTCTCTCTCTCTCTCTCTCTCTCTCTATCTCTTCTTCATTGTTTCTCCTATCCAGCGTGTTGATCCTTCCACCTCTGGGGCCGAATACCCGTGATAGTGGGACGATGATGACCGCACCGCATCAGCTAGCTCTGGCATTGCGTCGTCTCTCATTCGCTTCCTCTGCCGTGCCTCCAGTCCTCTTGTTCTCTTCGTCAAGGGGCGAATGAACCACTTCAAGAGAATTATAACCTTCGTATATGTACCTCCATCGTCGATTCAAGGGGCCATAACCCACCGACGATCCCAGGTGACGGTATATCCATACATGTCTGAATGTGTGATCCGTTGGATACGTTCATTGTTCGTGTGTCCCATCCGACAGGATCATTCGAAAATTACGGCATCGTATATTATATTCCCGTTACTTCTAGTAGCTGCACACGATTTAAAACCGATTCAGCCAAGCGAATGTTGCTAATTCTATGCGTGTACATATATGTATATATATATAGAACAAAACTGGGCTTCTTCGACATCGACGGATGAGACGACCGGAAATTGGTAGATGAAAAAGAGACAACAGGAGATAATGAAGAATGTCAAAACATCGGTTGATTGATAGGCTTCGAGCCACTGAAGAAATTCACAAGTCAAAGATTTCCGGTTGATGATAGGTCAATCCATGTCACTGGACTCTCCGAAAGCCTGCCATATTTACTATAGTGCAGCGATATACGAGCATGGCCACCAATCAGGACATTCACCTTACGTGTTATCTGTAAGCACAAGCTACGATGATGAGGAAGATTCCACCGTTGGAACCCAAAGCAGTCGAATAATTACTGCTAAAGTTTTTTTTCGCTATTTGGGCCAAAGCTTCGATTTTTATACTATCTCCAGATCCGTAGAATATTCTCGTGTGCGTTTTATGTCGGGGCAAAGTGTTCTAGCGGTTGCAGCATCGGTTGACGAAGACATTTTGTTTTTACGACTCGTAATTCAACATTTAATGTGCGCGTAATAAGGCCGTCTTCGTCAAGTTCACTCGTTTTGTTGGCCGCGGGGACTCGTGCAAAACGACAAAATGAAGGCAGATCGGAGATTCGAGACTTTGAGACAATCTCAACTACGTTGATCTTAAGTAGGTACCTAATGTGAATACGACCCTCTCATACTCTCTGTTCTTGTACCTCTTCTTTTTTTTCTTTTCTTCATCTTGTTATTCGTCGTCTTGTTGTTGTTGTTCTTCTTCTTCTTCTTCTTCTTCTTCTCCTTCACGTTCTGCCTATAAAAATTTGAATGGTAGAACCAGCTTCCCGAGAGGTAACATGCTCGAGGTCCAAGGTTACTTCGAGAATATGTACCGTTTGAATATCGAGAGGGATAATCTCGACCGCGAGAGAAGAGAGAAAGGCTTCCGGGTATCGCTATCAATTATATACTCGTTTCCAGAGGTTATCAGAGGCGATGAGCGTTTTGCTCGACGATGGCCTTTCCCCCCTCGTTCTCTCATTCTTTTTCCATTGTTCTTTTTTTTTTCTCTTCTTTTCTTTGCGGTCTTCCTATCGCCACGCTCTCACCACGAAGGGCGGTCGCTGACTATGCACATTTATATTTCAATGTGTTTCCTCACAGTCGTTAACGTATAAAACTTATACGTACAAACTCTACCAGCTGACTCGAAGAGACCACAAATCTTCTGATCCCTTCTGTGGGTCCCATTGTTCGACAAATCTTGCACCTGATGCTCTACAGTTATGGTACCTTTTTTTTTTTTTTTATTATCACTCAGGTATTTGAATTATCTTTCACATCGCTTGAAACTGACGTTGATGCGAAAGCGTATTTTACTGAACTTGTCAGGATTTATTGTGTGTCAAGTATGGCCTTGAAAAATCTAAATTGATTCGTGAAGATTCCGAAATCCTGAACCCGGCCCAAAAAAAATTCAAGAAATTGCACACGGATACTTTTTTCCCCCGTCATAAATTATATTTTACGGGGGTTCATTCTTCCTTTACGTATACGAGTCCCGTCAACTTTGAAACAAATTGCGGCGTAGAAGCTCGACGCGACGATCCCAACGGTAAACTCAAATGACCTATCTTCGTTATCATCATTTTAAGCATTCTCGTTTTCCTCCAACCGGGGATACCACGTGAGCTCGCAGAATCTGCGCAGTTGTGGGTTTTCTTCGAGAGCATTTGCTTGGGTCGTTAATAAACGCACTCTGTGGTACTTTTATGGAGAGAAAAAACGAGAGAGATAGAGCCGAAAGCAATGGCTAACCGCGCACTGGTAAGTTTACGACGTTAAAGAGGAAGAGAGAGAGAGAGATCCTTCTCGTGTCTTAGCAGTAAAAGGTCCCATGAAAACGAATCCAGGAGAGACATAAGTGCCCATACCTTCAGCCGGTTTACGGCTCCAAGTTCTTCATTCCTGTCTCATATTCATAATCTCATCTCTTGCATTTCACTTTCTCTCTCTCTCTCTCTCTCTCTCTTTTCCTGTTTACCGGTATATCCTACGAGCAGTTTGAACTCTGACACTCGCGACAATTTACCAACATACTCGTTTGTAAAAACTACAAAATTCTCGAGCTCGCTCGTATTCCCGGTGAACTTCCGTCAGCCGGTATTTCACCCGGGTATATCAAGTCCATTGCCTGCATTATATATATCGTAATATGATATTGCGAGCTGAGATTGCCTCAAAGACGCGGCGGAAGATCCCCTTTCATCCTCCATTAGATTTTCTTGCTCGCAAAACGAGTTTTACAGTTTCCATCTCTCGCTCTTTCTCGATCGCCCCTTTTCTTCTTCGATCGGGCAAACGGATAAAGCATCAAAGTTGCCGTCAAAGTTCCGGCTAATCCGGGATACCCGATCAAATGCCGATATACCACTTCAGAGTCCGACCACTTCAAGTCATATACGTATATATATATATATGGAAAGAGAGATATGAACATAGCCGGCGGCTTGACTTATGTCACCCCCAAGAAGACGAAGAAGCAGAAGAAGATGGAAAGAAACTTGGAAATCTTCGCGCCTCTTTTTGTTTTTTTACTGAAAAATAACCGATACGCGCGTAACCCTGGGATAAGAACAACGGATACTTCTTTTCTCCCTAAGCTTTATCGATCGCATATATACCTCGATCTTCTCTTGGGAATTCGCGCTCGAGAGTTCGGTGGACAAATATTTATGTATATTATATGTGTCTTTTCAGAGTCCCATCGGACCTTTGTCCACGGTAGCATATATTTATGTATTCTCGAATGTTTTCTTACGTATATAGTTACGCCGATAGGTGGCGCGGGTGACAGAATCTCGAAGATTGCTGCAAATCGTGCAAAGGTTTTCTTCTTCATTCTTCTTCTTCTTCTTCTTCTACTATGGACATGCATCGCTCGAGCGAATGTAAACATGTGCATGCATCACGATGTTTCGTTCACACGGGGTCTACGTGTAGTCGTGCATGGTTCAACAATCGATTAGAAATTTACGGATAAATTTCACGGGCTGCGCTTGAGCTGCAGGTAAGAAAATTGTGTCAAGAATGGCTTGATCGATGATAACGAGATATTGGCTATGGTATACCGTTAAGTTATTCGGAAATAACCTAAAATCAGAAAATAATTGTCATAACTAAAGCGCGATCTCGAAGAATACTCTGAAGAAGATGTATCGATGATATTTTTGCCTCCACCAGGTCTGTAAATTAATTTCTTTAAAAAAAAAATTAAGCAATTCAAAAATTAGATAATTGTAAATTCCAGTCGATATTTCGATTCACGCAATATTGAAGAAAACATAGTCAATCATAAAAGTCATGTCTTGTCGATATTTTGTGATAAAGGGGTTGGCTCGACAGTGGAACCACAATTTTTTCTCTCTTTCTTTTTTCTCCTCCGTTCGAGTCTTTCCTCGGGTAAATTCTTCGAGTTTCCATTTATTATAATTCACCCTATACGAGAGTTATTTATATCAGAGTAGCATTCTTCGAACACATTTGTTGTATATACGTGATCAAGAGACGAAGAATATCTCGCGCGGTAGACACCAGTTGCATCTCGATTGTTATTTTATTTTATTTCGTGCTTTTCTGGCTTCTCTTTATCTCTCTCTCTCTCTCTCTCTCTCTCTCTCTTTCCCTCTTTCTCTCTCTTGCAGGGTAATGCATGTTTCGCGGTACGAATAATATATATATTTCTCGATCGCATGGTCTTCACAAGCATCGAGGAGCATCAAGAGGATGATTCACGCGCGTCTGATCGACCTGAGATCGTTTCAATGTGTCTTCCTGAGAAATATGTGTGTACTATAAGTAGATCTATATAATTTATGAAATACGTATGGCCGTATCCACTGAATTGCATCGATTTCCATATATATAGATATAGATGTGTGTACGATAGCGGAAGAATAATTTATCAAGAGTCGTTATGGCTCGAATAGACAACGAGCACAATTCGGAACGATACACCAAAGGGAATAAATCGTTGCTCCGTACCACACTGTCCTCGTTGGTAGCCAATGAGAGGAGATCGATTCAGTTCGAGTCTATACGAGTGTTTCATTTAAAATTCAATCGAACAACATGTATGCACGCATATAATCGTGGTAGTCAAGTATTTTTCCTCTTTGTATGATATAAATATACATATTTATACAGTGAGGAAAAATACGAGACTCGCGAGACAGCTGTGATACAAATGAGTCGTTATGTATAGCCATCCCGAGGACTTTTTGTCCGACACAAAGACACGAACATATAATATACAACCGATTGGCAATCAAAAAGGCACAATTCAAACGATTCACCGCACGCAAAGTTATACGCGAGTTGCACCCTTTAGTTTTACAGCCTATATATACGATGTAATATTCGAATCCGCGAGGGACAGCGCCAAGTGCATATATATGTTTCCAATCGAGAATCTTAACGCTCTCTGGCAAACGCATCGAAGATGGCCAGCTGTTCGCTCCGTTGAGTTTGAGCTGCATTATAAGTTGCATTCGATCGATTTCCTCGCCTTTGTACGATACAAATAGGTATAAGCTCACGATGTAACCTCGCCGAGGATCGGTACAACGTATGTATGTATATGGAAAAGAGGCCGTTGTATCCGAAGATCGGATTACACGCTCTGATAACTCGCAACGAGAGGAGTCAACGATAAAACGAGACTATTGAAAATGCACGAGTATATGCGGTAGATTTCTTTTTTTTTTTTTTCATCTCTTGGTACACTATACATATATCAAACCGATTGGCACAATCGTGATTATGCGGTATATACGACGATTTTGATCCTTCGTGGAATAAACATTTTTTCAAGTAGGCGAGAGTAATCGGTTTATTGATTTTTTAAAATTTGACAAGAAGATAAAGATTTTGAGTGCGTTTTATTATTTTTATTCGCCAAAGAAATGAAATCATTGAAAAAAATCCCTAACGACAAATGATTTGATTGCTTCTCCGATCTGGCAGATCATTATATTTTGATCACGGTGTACAAAAAATTGTGCCAAGAGTTATGTTTCTTCGAGATTTGCTCCAGTTTTGAAAAATGGATCCTCTCCTAAAATTCTTTATATTTGGTTGTAAATATATATATTTTTTTTTTTACCTGACTGTAAAAGAACATTTTCTCGTCCTCAGAGCGAGTGAAATAAACGAACATTATAAATTTCATTTTTATAAATTTTCATAAATTTCAATCATCTCCCATACTTCGTGTACAAAAAATGATTCTTCGAAGTGCTTCAACTGCGTTGATTCGAGGAAATTTAAAATATACGTCTTGCTGAGATTTCTCGAGAAAAATGGATAATCCAGTTGGTGCAAGAAGCCAAAGAGTCCTGGCGGGAAAGAGTCCGACGTGATATAAATAAACATGTATTTATTTATAATTATACACAATTTGGCGAGAATATATTTTTAGCAACGCGCTCTCAGATATACGGAGGGAGTGCAGAGTTATGCGGATAGTTTTTTTTTTTTTTTTTCTTTATTTCAACCTCTATATGCAGAAAAATCGAGGACGTGCACGAGAAAAACCGAGCTATTTTCGTGCACGATAATTTTAGTTTCTCGTAATTGCATAATTTCACGAAAAGGTTGAGGTATAAAAAGTAAGGGGTGTGGGGGAATGGCTGTGCCGCTTAGAGTTTATCTGCAATAAGTTGTACAAGGTAGAATATATGTTTTCCATGCTTAAAGAAAAAAGAGCTTCGAATTTATGCTTAAGCACACTACATGCACCCTTTTGATATTAATGCAGCGATATATATTATATATATATATATATACATATGCAAGCATTTTGCAAAGAGAACAGAAACATCAACGTGTGGTGTACGTTTATCTGCTTCTTTGAGTACAACGCACGTAGGGTACTCGTAAACGCATATGTATTTGTATATAAACATATATATATATATATATATACATCTATGTCGAAATGCATGGTGTATGTACTCGTTCGAATTTTTTTTTCACTCTGTATGACTACTGCTCGCCAAGTAGAGAGAGGTAACGCACCCGATACGAATGAGCGAGAGGTTATAAGATGAATAAGAAAAAACGAGTAAGAAACGAGAAAGGGGGAAGCTCTCTTACGTTTCTTATTCGCTCGTTGCTCTGTACCGGCTCCTTTGCCCGGTCTGCTGATGCTGGAACTCTCTCGCTGACGTATACTCTCGATCGTCAGCGCGCTCGCACACACACACACACACATACACACAGACACACACACACACACACACATACACAGAGGCCTTTGAATACACACGCACACACACTATAGGGGACATTCAATGCCAATTCATGCTGGCATAAAATTTTTGAAAATTTCTTTGCGACTTGTCAAAAGTCTGAAGAATTTCCACAAATCAGTTAAAATTTTTCAAGAATATATTTTGTCTAGGAAAAAATACTGAAAATGTCGGGTGAAATATAATTTCGCACCATATTCTATTCCGTAGATCGAAAACGATTATTTGAAAAATGTACAAATATTAAGTTTACGTTTTTGCATAACTATCGACAATCATTCGTATGAAATGCGTAAGAAAATTTCTGGAATGTGCGTGATCGTATACATAGTTCTGGGGTAGGTTATTAGTATGCAACTAAAACCACGTGAATCAGAAAGAATAAATAATAATCCCAGTGTTTCAAAATTCAAATATAAATATACAAACTGTTTTGCATTTTAAAGAAAGTTGATGGAAACACATTTATTTTTTTTCATTTTTGCACTTTCTTCGTTCAACTTGTTGCTTCAAATATTATACTCATATGAACTTTGGAAAAACGTGCAAGCCTCGTACGGATGAGCTAAAAAAAATTGTTTAATTTATGAAAAATACTTTCGAGTAGTCCTGAAAATTCGCAATTCGTGATAAGCATCTGAGAGATTTCGTTTGAAAAAAACGTAGCCGAGTTGACGGAGAATGTCTATTAATATATATACATATATATATTAGGGTGGCCCTTAATATCGGTAAAAAAATTTTTTTTTTGTCTTACCCCCTAAATCGATTCGAAATATTAAAAAATGATTTTTAAGACTGATATCCGCCCTTAATTTTAATATTAACAGGTGCCTCAAAGCCCTTAAACCGCTTGACTGGTGGAAATTTCGGGTAGACAAAACTTTACTTACTATCAACTTGAAATTTGGTATCCGGGGGTTTTCTGGGTCGCTGAGTACGAATCCGCACTCAAAATTCAGAAATTCAAGATGGCGGATCCAATATGGCGGATCGAAAATGCAAAAAGACATTTGACGAGAGCAAAAGTTAGTACTCGAGGGTTTTCGGGGTCGCTGATCACGAATCTGCACTCCAAATTTAGAAATTCAAGATGGCGGATCCAATATGGCGGACCAAAAATGCAAAAAGACATTTGACGAGATCAAAAGTTGGTACTCGGGGGTTTTCGGGGTCGCTGATTACGAGCACTAATTATCGTTCGCATCAAACGACTTTTCGGATTTTCAATCCGCCATATTGGATTTACCATCTTCAATTTCTAAATTTAGAGGGCACATTCGTAATCAGCGACCCCGAAAACCCCTGAGCACCAACGTTCACTCTCGTCAAATGTCTTTTTGCGTTTTTGGTCCGCCATATTGGATCCGCCATCTTGAATTTCTAAATTTGGAGTGCAGATTCGTGATCAGCAACCCCGAAAACCCTCGAGTACTAACTTTTGCTCTCGTCAAATGTCTTTTTGCATTTTCGATCCGCCATATTGGATCCGCCATCTTGAATTTCTAAATTTGGAGTGCAGATTCGTGATCAGCGACCCCGAAAACCCTCGAGTACTAACTTTTGCTCTCGTCAAATGTCTTTTTGCATTTTCGATCCGCCATATTGGATCCGCCATCTTGAATTTCTGAATTTTGAGTGCGGATTCGTACTCAGCGACCCAGAAAACCTCCGGATACCAAATTTCAAGTTGATAGTAAGTAAAGTTTTGTCTACCCGAAATTTCCACCAGTCAAGCGGTTTAAGGGCCTTGAGGCACCTGTTAATATTAAAATTAAGGGCGGATATCAGTCTTAAAAATCATTTTTTAATATTTCGAATCGATTTAGGGGGTAAGACAAAAAAAAAATTTTTTTACCGATATTAAGGGCCACCCTAATATATATATTGTGCAGCGATAATGCGAGACACGCCACACTGCAGTCCCGGTAGCATTGTTGCGCCAGTATTTATGTAGTCGGGGGGACCGCTTACGGCCCACCGGGCCCGCATAAAATTTAACGACTGCATTCGCAAGGGAAAACGTGAGCGAGATGAACACTGACCCATCGTCTCCGCTTTCGCTCCCTACCATTTTGTTCTCGATCTTTTTCCATTTAGCTTTCGTCACGATATACGTGCGCGTAGTACGTGAAAAAAAGGGTCATTGAATTCGTCTCCCATTGAGGCTCAAATTGCTCCAGCTACACTCCCTTCTTGAGCGCCAAAAAAAAAGGCCCTGGACGAGTGAATGAGGATAAATTTATTTTCCGTCCGACGCTTCTCTCGCTACTGTGGGTCAGTAGATCGAAACTCCAAATTACTTTTGCCTTCTCAATTTTTTTTCCATCCCTGACATGATGCACATTTCTGGATAACGTCTCTCTCTCTCTCTCTCTGTATCGTGAGTACCACCATAGTGTTGTCTCGCTCGCACATTCATATCTGTTTCATGTCATCTTAGGAATAAAAAATTGACTGCATTATCGTTTAACACTCCAGAGGCAGCGTAATGGGGAAGCTTGTGTGCAAATTATGCGAACGAGGGCGTTATTATTGTGTGCCGGTGTGCTGCGTGGTCTACCGTAGTTTCCCACGAGAGATTCAAGCTGGAGTTTGCGTATAATTTATGCATGCTATTACAATGTACCATCTATGCAGCGTTATATACATATGTATAGGAACATATCGAGACTGAAAGTTTCGCAAGCTGAAACGCCAACCAACCCCCCTTTTTTCCTCGCTGAACGCACACGGTCTGTATATCAGTTTTGCTCGAGTGCAACATTCCGCAAGGTCGACGCACCTCAGCGCATTTCTTTGCAGCCGGTAGTCTAATGGGCACCCAGAGCATGCATTATATGCAATAAATATTCCACGCAACGTCTTGTATACAGATTAGGGTGTCTCATTTATAAATTTCAATTTCTCTCCTCGATTTTTACCGCCTAAAAGTATTGATTGAACGTACCACATAAAAAGGGATCTATCGTAATGAAGTTCAGGATATTTCTTCTTATAACGAGTATTATATCTAACTTCTATGCTTATGCAGGTTGAAGATTAAAAAAAAAAAAAGAAAATGAAATTGAGACACGTTACGTTAACGGATGAGTCAAAATCTATAGTTAGTATCGTTGAATCGGGGGAACACGCGGGTTTAGGTTTGGGAAATTTAGCCTCGGGGAAATTCCCACGCCTGGATGAAAAGTCTGAACTTATTCAACATTTCCGTCGTTGGCTAGCTCCGCGCACGTATCACTCTTGCCTGGGGAGCACTTGAGATTAAATGCCGATGGCAAGCGGCATGGGTTGAGTTTTAGCGCGAAAGATAGCCCCGCGGTGATGGGAGTGGATCTGTGCCCCAAGCAAGATACCAATCAAGCGTTCGTTGAATGTTCCTGGAAATTTGCGTTTGGTCTATCGCGAAGACATGACGCTTGACACGTTAACCGTAACTTTGAACAAACTTTTTTATAGAACGGTAACGGATATTTTTCGCGTCATTAGAAATGCCGTAACATCCGAGCTACTGCACGATTTTTCATAATTATCAGAGGGAATTAAGGGATCTTGCATTACACGCCATCTATAGTTATCTTTCTGTTACTAAAGCGTACTCAAAGGTCTTGTTTGACTTGCAACCAAGGATTCTCCTGAAGCCACGGTCATCCTCGATGGCTACTGAGAGAGAGAGAGAGAAAGAGAGAGAGAGAGAGAAGAGGAAGCTTCGATCACGCGCGAGACGCGAAGCTACACGACGCGACGCCCGACCGAGCTAGGCCGGATCTCGTTGTACTCTCTACGGGTACATCTCCCTTCCTTTTCTCTGTTTTCCTCTACCCCGGTCTCTGCCCTCGGACGCAGCTTGGTTTGTGTTCACTGGCAGCTCTCATTCTTATGCCGTCACGACCAGTCGCATCATTAGGCCGCCCGGCATTACAAATGACGTCGAGGCATCTCCATGGATAGCTCTCAGCCTGCACCCCTTCTCTTCTTGTCCTTTTACTTCGCGTCTTATTCTTCTTCTTTGGCATCGTCTTCTTATCTACCCTCACTATTCCTGGTAGTTGAATAACATATGTGCATCTTGGTTTACACTCTCTGTCCCATAATCCACCAAGCCCTAGTGAGATTTGCATGCGAGGAATCTTCCACAAACTTGTAAGACTCTCCGGATTCCCAATCAATCGCCTATCGAAATTTCTGTGCAACAAGTCGTACTTGCACACACAGCTTGATCCTCCTCGCGGTTGAATCTAACTCGCTTTGAGTCCATGAGTTTCTTACCGAGCAATAATAATCGATTAAGAACGATATGATATCGTCCATCTCCTGTCCTGCTGCTTCTTCACTAACAATAAGACCGCAACTGTACGGTTTATATCTCACATTCAGTCGGTACACAGATGCGTATGTAGGTCTAACAAGCAACCTTTATAAAATGAAGACTGTGCTCAGTGAGCAAAGTTGCGATTGTAGAGATACCCGATGAGAAGACTTCATTGCGTATCCCGCACTGTTCAAGCATACGGAGCGTTTATCTGGATTGCACAATCGGAATATATATCTCCTTTAATATCACGTTCGTACAACGACTTTCACGAGTTATTCAACCATCCTACGGATGATTGATCGATTCGGTCCGTTTGTATCGTTTGTATAGGGGTTGAAAGCGGAAAGTGGAAAGAAACGTCAACGAGCTGGAAAGTAAAATTCGTCACAGGCTCAGCTATGTATGAACATTTTATAATCCATTAGTCGGATAATAACATTCAATTGTTTTTCATTCGCACATCACCCCTCTCTGCAAAAAAGTCATGAAACATTCCGTAGTGAAAGACGTTATCGGTGATTTATTTCAGAATTTTCCGAGCATGCGTGTGACTTCTACTCTCGACGATTGCTAATTGTTCATTAATTTTTTAAACAAATATATGAACCATTCTAAAAATTTGTTTTCTGAGATATTGACTGTCTACATTATTAAATTCTACATCTCAGAATTTTTAAAAATAACGTTCTCTGCAATAATTGGATCGGATAACAGAGCATTGTACCGAATACATTACAATAAATCTAAACTTTTCATTTGCGCCATTCGGAACTTGAAATTTGTGAAACCCTCTACTCTCGTATATTTGTCATTCGAGTTTATTGAATTCGAAATGTTAGCCACTCTGATTTTTAGTTTTTCTGATTTTTTATCCCCACTCCGTAAGACTGTGTGGTATTTCTGTTTTCTGAGGATTCACTCCTTAACTTCGTTTACACTTTTAATGTTTTCGTATTGTTTCAACAAAAAATTTCGATCCAATCGTCTCGTATGCAGACATGAACCCGGAAAGTAGTGAAAACCAAGAATCCTGAAAGTCACTGGAACACATCGTAGACTATCAATAGCTTGGAGTAAATATACGCGGGAGTTAAAATGCAGCTGGGAGAGAGATACGAGAGTCGAGTAACGCAGGAGGCAAAGTTGTGCTGCAAGTAGGGGCAAGTAGTAGTAGAGGCGACGGTAGGACAGCAATTGCGAGCAATGGTAAGGATTACGGCCACAAGGAAAGCGAGTAAGAAAGCGAGAATATGACCAGGCGTGATTATAAGAGAGAGAGAGAGAGAGAGAGAGAGAGAGAGAGAAAGAGCAAAAGGTGCCTCTCTCATCCTAAGTCGAGAAACGAGGCGACGAGAGAGAAAGAGAGCTACGGCTGGTGGAGGCTCGTCGGTCGCGTGTTAACCGTCTCCACAGACGCAGAGCACAGTACGGTCTCGTCTCTCGTGCAAGCCGGATTGCGCCAATCCCCGTGTTTATAGCGACGACCACGTGCGTTCGTAAAGTATCGCTCGTGCCAAAACTTTTGAAAGGTGCCAGCTCCATCGACTCGGTCAAATAATCCATTTTGTTGTAAAAATAACGAGCCAAGCGTCGGATAAATCCCGAATTTTTCGATCGTAATGATGCGATCTTGATCGAACAGAGATATCCTGGGGTGCGAAGGAATTAGGATTAACCTGCAACGACGTCAATAGATCGAATGATACGATCCGATTCGGTTCATCGGCTTGGGAGACTCTAATAAACTGCTTGACCTGGAAAACAAATGAAAGAGGCAAAAAGCAAAGGTTGTGAGAAAAAGCGACATCCGTGATAATGAATTAAGAGCAGTCACGCTCGTTGCTATATGCCAGGAGCGAAGAACAGGAGCGAGCGACCCAGTGGATGGCGATAAAAAAGAAGACGCATCGAAGAAGTTGTCTCGATGGTCAGGCGAAGGATCCATTAGTGGGTGTGCACACTGTGGGTTGCCAGTTTCTCTCCGTTCAAACTTCCCCTCGTTTTATTGGCACTCCGATCGCAAGTCGGAAGATGAGGATCTTGCCAAAAATTGTAGTGGATATCGGTTATGTGGAATCGAGGAGCGCTGGGCTGTCTAAACGATAACGGGACTGCAGACTAAACTATTCGACCCACTTGTGAAATAATACGATACGTAGATCGTGTCTACGGGGTTATTTCTGGTACCAATCGGAAAGATAATTTGATCCGAGGATAGGAACGATCGTGAAGAGGTGCAGTGAGGAGAACAAAGTGGTCAGAGGTCAGGCGGAAACGATAAAGAGGTCCAAAAAAAAAAACGATCCTCGAGCCCCCAGTCTACAAGTCTAGGTAGAATATCCGCCGCAAAAGCTTCGTATACGTTTCTACAGATAATCATACGTAATTTACCGCGATAGTCCGGAGACTGAGAGCGAGAGGTTCTTTTGTCTTAAGGAGAGCAAGCGAGATTCTACCATGAACGATTTATTTCGAGACGTAGGATCGACATCGAAACCAGTCGGTACTTCAATCGTTGATCCACCTCCTGACTTTAATTACAAAGCTGTGTAAAGGGGTAACCGCAAACGAAAGAGATTAAAAAAGACGCAAAGCAAGAAGAAAAGAATAAGAAGGAAAACGACGACTAAGTGGACGCCATAGGGCAAGAGGGCAACATATTCTTAAACGATCGCATTTTCGTCTCGATCGTAAAAGTCTCCCAAGGAAGATTCTAGTTCCAACTTCAGGTGGACTCGATCAAAGAGGATAGGCTGCATCAGGAAGATTGGTCCCACATGAGTAAATCTCTTTCTCTACTTAGTGCAAAGAAGTACTGAGTTCTTAATTTGCGCCCACTAGGAGATCTCATCGTGACGATACTCATCGTTATCTTTTTTGCTCTAAAATCACTCGACGTCTTTTCGCGCCGATCCATAAATGGTCCTTGGCGACGCTGTGGCGGTTCAGCTTGGAAATCGTGTGGGATGTCGTCTGACCCGTTGAGGATCGTTTATATTATAACGAATATCGTGCAAAAGCGCGATTTTCCTTCTGCTCCGGAAGGTTTTCGTGCAAAAAAGTTCAGTCGTGTTGAAAATGTGGCTCCGCCTGCTGCAGCTAGCTTCGTCCTACATTTTATCAACCGGCTCGCTCTGACATAAACGCGGTAACGAGGTAACAGCTTTCCGGGGATCGATATAGTTGAAAACGATTCACAAAGATGACGATACTTCATTTACATAGAGCGAATATGTGCACAAGGAGGTAGGCAGAGTGGGCTCTTTCCCCCGTATCGATGAGTTGGATGCGCGTGGGTCTCTTGTACTGTTGCTCCGTGTTGCTGGGACTGGAACTATCTTCCTCACTCTGTCATCGTTTTTCTTCTGGCTTATGCCATTCCGTACGATCTCACGAGGCCGCAGTATACATACGGGCCTCGAGAAAGATATCCGCTCTTGATCTCCCTCTCTCTCTCTCTCTCTCTCTCTTTCGCTCTGTTGATGTTCCGTTTCTGGCCTCCTAGGTCAGAACTACAAGATCCTCTTAGTTCCCGGAGGATTCACAATCAACGAGAACACCAACAACTCGCTCGATCACTTAACCGTTCACCTAGCTCGAAACCTCGTGGTAACGGAACGCGGAAGCTGGAGTCGTAAAACCCAAACTCTATATATATATATATATAAAACATCATGATTTAAGTGCACGATTTCAAAGTTCGCGAAGAGTACCAACCAGCTGAAGGCCAAGAGTTTAATCGCTTCAGGCTCTTACCACGATGATAATGACGATGATGATTATATGATGGGGAGCTCTGGGTAACGTAACCATTAGCTACGGTTGCGCCGCTCCTGAAACTCGATCCGCAATGTATCAGAGTTCGTGACCTCGCAAGCTACGGGATTTGATCTCGATTAGCTCAGAAGAAGGAGGCCTACGTGGATCGGTATAAAAGGCCATCTTTAGGGGGATCTCAACGGGTGAGAATTCTCGAGGTTACCATGATAACACATCGAACTCACGATACGGGGAAATGTCTCTTGGAGGGATAAATGAAAAATCAATTACACACGTGCCGATTGACCAACAATGGAAAATGTCAAGTTTAGAGCGAGCTGCTATATCGTAACCCTAGATTCGGATAAGCTCTATCGGTGAACTACAACGTTAGAGGACCAATAACCGTCAGAGCATACCAGATATAGATTCTGGAACACGCTCGAGCACTCACTCGAAGGATAAAAGCCACGCTCCGCGTGTGTATCAGACTCGTTTTTTTTTTTTTTTTGTGAAAAATTTAACACTTTCAGACGACGAGGATTGCCTAGTGATTTGCTGGGAACGTGTGTGGACATACGTTCGTCCAACCCATTTCCGTTTTTGGCTATTTCGCGTGTCCTGTGAGTGTGGGTGTTGATGCTCAGCGGTTATACGTGTCACAAGTAGCATATATATATATATATAACCGCGCCTCTTCGCTCCTTCGCAGTGGTGGCAGAGTGCACGAAAAGCTAAGCCGGAAGAAACGAACAAGTTTTACGTATACACAAATATATATTTCTGTATAGTTCACTCCGTCGGAATCTTATCGCTACGAGGTGGTATTCGCTTTCTTAGTTTCTTTTTTCCCCTCCTCCTCGCACCATACTCGAACAACAACGTATTAGGGATTTCACATGTGCGAGGAACAGAGTGAACGAGTACCAGCTATACGCGAGCCGAGTAGACTCCGGATAAAAGACAATAGAGGATGCTGGTCGCCGGTATGAGAAAATTATGCAGAGTCTGCCTTGCCGCTGTCCTAGCTACCGCACTCTGCGTACTCACTCTCGTCGACATGCCGCCACAGCTACCGGAACCACCGACAGATCCCCCACCCAGTCCAGGTATAAAACTTATTCACTATTTTCACACTGGCTACATATAATACGTATAGAGGTGTCAGGGGTAATATGGACCATTCGCGTCTTTCAGGGTCTGTGGGATGTTAGCCTGCATTTGGGTGTTTGCTTTCTAATTTATGTAGCTAAATAGCTAATGTGGCTATGTTGGTGGCCAATTACTGGTCATTTGAGAACAACGTAACGTCACATTTTATGTGCAAAAAAAAAAAATTCTTAAATATAATACAAATCAACAAATGCAAACGGTAAAGTTTCAATGAAACATATGAAATAGTTGCAGCGAGTACAAATTATTATTGTCCTCTTACTCAGGTATAATTTTTTGGCTAGAACACAAAGAAATGAGCATCAAATCGTATAAACATATCGGCGATGTATCTGTCACCTGGATATAAACTGCATGGGTATAAATAAAACGATCGTGCATTCCTGCATGATTAAAGACGAGCTCGTGCGATCATTCTGTTTCTATATATCTGTATATCCATATCTATATTTATACGAGAACGAATAATGGTTTCGAATTCCGTGGAAGAGTTTCTTTCGTAGCGAAGGGCTTCTACGGAAAGTATTAAAAATCTGTCGACTCTCGAGAGGATTTCACGGGATAGAGCTCAGGGTAGAATTCACATCTTCTCTTGACATATATGCATACATATAGATATACAGATATATATATATATATATATATATATATATATATATTGCTGCGTAGGGATTCATAGGCTTGGCTGTACGGATGAAATAAAAAAAATGCTGCTTGAGGTGGACGCTCAGTGGAGAAGAATTCTCCGGATGCATCAAACAACGGGCAAAAACTCCGTAAATAATCAAGGGATCAGTTGGGGTTTTTCGTCACTGGTATAAATCTTTGGAGGTCTCTCTCCTCGATATCCTTCGCGTTCGGATGTAGCAACTTCGTTAGCTTCGATATAATTTACGGTCAACCGTGTTCGTCGAACGTAATACAAAACTATATTCGTACACTCGAGAGTCTCGCGAGTGCATTTCAAGCTCTCTGGTGCGCTCTCTCTCTCTCTCTCTCTCTCTCTCTCTCTCTCTCTCTCTCTCTCTCTCTCTCTCTCTCTCTCTCTTTGTATTCCTCTTGAGAGATTCTGTCGCGGAGAAAGCTTGTTCTTATGCGAGTATATCGCAAAGCGAAACGTCCTTGTGGAAGACTCCTTTTTTTTTGCTTCGATACGAGTACTATCTCGAAGATGGTGCAGACGATATGCCTACAGCTGTTGTACAAGATCTTCTTTTCTTTTACATTTTTATGGATGTGACTCCTCATCGTTGCTAGCTCAACGTTTTTTAAGCGATTCATCAATAGCAGAATCAATAATGTTTTTATCGATAATGTAAAAGAAAATTGAAAGATGAGTATGTCCATGAGAACTGTGTTTTTTTTTTTTTTTTAATTTTTTAACTGAAAATTTGGGTGTAAAAGACATTCGGTCATATTTTTTACCTTGTATCTTTTATTTTATTCAATCAGATATATATTGCTGTTGGATTCTAAGAATACATTATTTAACGATGCTTTTTACGATCTACCAGTACGGAAAAACCTATTTTTTGCCAAGCAAGACAAGGACACAAGTGTAGCATTAGCATTTAACTTTTACTTTCAACTTTTTTTAAAAAAATTATTCCACTTGATCCTACGTATACCGAGAGCTTAAACATTGAGAATATTCTGTGCATTACGCATTATTCTTCTCGTATGGCGTGACGCGTCGCGAACATGAACACGAGAGAAAACAGGAGAGACAGGGGAGCATCTATCCGTCTATATTCATCTCGCGGAGTCGGAGCAGCAGCTTAATCCGACGCAGGACCGACTCGTACAAATCGCGAATTTATCGCTGACACGAAAACGCACAGGTACTTCCAATAAATTATAATTTAATCGTCGCAGTACATGAAGAGGGACAGAACAGGAGAAGTAGCGCGACGTACCTTATTAAAATTCAAGACGCATCCGTTGCTCCGAGATTTCTCTTTCCCTCTCTCTCTCTCTCAATCTCTTTCAATCTCTCTCCCTCTCTCTCTCTCTCGCTCTCTCTCTCTCTCTCTCTCTCTCTCTCTCTCTCTCTCTCTCTCTGTCTCGCCCTCTTACTCTCTGCCCTGTCACTTCGCATTGCGAAACAGTGGCAGATGAAATGAGAGAAAGAGAGAAAGAGTGAATGAGAGTGCCATGCCACGATTACGATTGCGAAGACTCGCTCTCGCATAATTGAGACGTGAGACACGCTGTGTATTTCCGTCTCTTTCTTACCCGGAATTGTCATCCGCTTTTCCACTCTTTCATCCTCCTATATACATATTCGTATGCAGTTTGGACCGACAGATCGTCAAAATCTCTCGCGAATATTAACACTTCGATATAATTAGACCGGGAGTGACGGCGGCGCGGCAGGATATCAACAAAATTCTTGATACGCCTCGCGGGAACGGGTATATCGTATTCGGAGTCGATGAAAAAATTATAGAAGTGTTGAAAATTTTCGGCCACCAGTTGATCTTTAAAAAAAAGACGTAGCATTAAAAATTTTTTTTCCTAGTTTGCACTTTTTCGTCTCTCGTCTGTGTCTCTGCAGTGATTCAAAGGTATACCGGGATTACTTGATTGAGATTGTTCCACGACTCTGTTTATAAGTTTCTGTCGCATAAACTTTTATTGAAAATGCCATCGCTTAAAATGAGTTTTTTTTTTAAATATAAATATAGATACGTAACACGAAGCAAACTTTCTTCACACGCAATTATGCAATTCGTTCCTCTAGACATAGTGACGTAATTGGTCCCATAAAATTTTTCTCTCCCTGATATAAATGCACATAGCTCGGTATACAAAAGCCCTGTATCTATTTTCTGCAGCTTGCATCCATCCCCTCTCATTTTTGCTTTCGCGAACTTTAATGGATACTTGGCAAAGGGATATTTCTTTTCGCGCTTGCTCGTCGCGGTTTTACGATCGTACGTCCACCTTCTGCCAGTCCTCTTCCTGAAAAAAAAAAATTAATAAAAAAATAAAAATATACACAGTGACGAGGTGCATTGCTCTGGACGAGAGCTTCATCGTCTTTTTCCCGTTGAAGTAGATCCATACATACCTAACGCTTATTCATCAGATATTTATATGGATATATTTGAATTTATGTCGAGTAAAATGTGTGTGTATGTATAATATACGTGGTGGCTTTTCGAAATGTTCACGAATCTTAAAATCCCATGAATCTTTTCCAATTCAACGCAGTCGTATCCCTCCGAGCTCTGAATTGGACAGGGTAATCCCGGAAATGGGATTTTCTTGAACCTATGTGTAAATATGTATATACATAATATGGGTGTGTGAGTGTTAAACATGTTGTATATAAACTCGTTCATAGCAGGATATCGTGAACATATAGATAAATGTACCATGTGCTCTATTTCTTACTCGAGGGGTGTATATGAGGTCTCGATATTTCAGCATCCCGTCAGACTTTATGTGAATCATCCCTCTACGCGATAAGAGCAAAGCAAAACCAGATAAAAAAGTCTGGGATACTTTTTATTCGATTTTCATTGGTTTCAGTTGAGATAACCTTCATCATTCATTCTACTGGTGCATATATAAATATACCTGTACATAGTTTTCTCAAGAATCTTATTCTCTTTAGTTGACGCTATTTCTGTGAGCACCCCCTGAAGTTTTTATTGAAAAAAAAAACAAAAAAAAAACAAAAAAACTAACCACTCTAACTGCTATCAACGATCATCGAAGACAATTTTAAACACTGAATTGTTCGATAAGATTCGATGAAAGGATTGAAATTTCGTAAAATTTGTGAATTATAAATTAAAAATGGATTTTATAATATTCTTCGTGCGAGAGGAAGGTTAAGAAAGAAAGAAAAAAAAAAAAAAAAAACATTTTTACGTCCGTTGCAGACAGGGAGCCACCCGGTACGAGGAGCATTGTGGCGTATTCTTGGGCACGAAGATTGGCACTGGATTATCGTCCGTCCAGGCAATGCCGCGACCATGTCAAAAAATACGTAATCATTGACAATGAAAAAAACGAAAGCTCATCGAGCACGTATGCAACGTCGAACGATTTCACGACAAGGAGAAACGCGGAGCGCGAAACTCGTGGCGGCATTGATGATTCGAGAAGATCGAATAAGTGGCTCGAAACGATACCGCGACGTCTATTTCTCTACAGCGCTCACCTGGACATCAGAGTCACCGGCTATCCGAGTGTCAGGGTGATTGGCGTTAAACGAGAAGCTTCGCCGGCGTTGTTACGTACCACCGGAACGCTCCACTGCACTATTTGGTAAGGTGGGAGAGAAAAAAAAAAAAAAAAAATGAAAGGCAAAAGTGTGAGAGGGATCGAGGGTTGAGATCTCGAGCGTTGCGAAATGGGACGAGGGAAATCGGAAACATGTTTCGGTCACCGTCACACACGTTAATCACGTCCCGTGCCAAGTCGAACTGGGCTTTGACCCTCGTGATCGGCAGTTGCTTCTTCGTTTGTTTTTGTTTTGTTTTTGAGTCAACGCGCTGCAGAGTATTTGAAAAGAAATATAAAAGGAGCATGGCGATCTTGAAAAAAAAAAAAAAAATTTCAAAAACCAAAATCTACACTGAGCGCTGGTCTCAATTTTCCGCCATTGAAATATTCGATTTTGGGTAAATTAGGTCAAGCCATTTTTTTTTCCGCTAGCAATCGATGTGATTCGATTACTTCAATCTCATATCATTTCTGCGCACTAAAGATTCTTAACAGCCCACTCGCCTTGATAGTCCGCAAATAATTAAGCTCGTTGAAATAATACTTTTTCATCTGCCAGAGAAAAAACATAGCGAACCTCACTCGAAGCCTTTTTTTTTTTTTTTTCGATAAAAAAAATCTCATTTCTCTCATACGAATTCAGCCTTGGATGACCCATCGACGCAATAAAAGAGTAGATGAAGATAAAACAAAAATAGTTTGAGGCTAAAGGTGCCACGAAGGAGCCTCTCGTGGAATAAGAGCGTCAGGGGAAAAAGGGTGATCGTGCGGTGGCCACGAGGATTCTCCCGAAGGGTTAAAAGAAAGAAAAAAAAAGGAGAAGAGTCGCCAATGGGTATACATCGAGATAAAAAAAAGAAGGCCATTGCACGTAACGTTGGTGTCCGGTACACCGAAGGGTAATGAGGCGTATATACAGTTTGCCGATATAGTAGAATCTCCATTGTGAAGGTAGAACGTTTGCTGTTCTACTGCCTTTGATATAGGAACATGCTGCAGCTGTTATGCCCTCTATATTCTGCATAATATCGGCTTCCCGCAAACGCCTTGTGCATTCGTGATAAATGCATATGAATCTCGATACACGATAACACATTCAGCACGAGACTTTATCCAGAGTCCCGGAGGATCGTGAAACAACGGGAATATATTTTCATGATTTCAGTGAGGGAAGACTTTTTTTTTTCTTGCCCAAGCCAATTATCGCAAGGAAAAACTCGAGTTTAGCTTGGACTTTAAACTACATTATAATCTTAATTTCGTTTTTAGGTCTTATATCAAGAATTAGCATGATTATAAGGTCCTTATGGCGTTAACAAATATAATCTTGTTATGGACCTTAAACGTTTTTTTTTTTTCCTCAAATGAATCGTTAGTATTTCGAGAATGACGCGAGCTATTTTCGAATATTTTTCAGTAGCCAGACTCCAAATTGTACTCGAAAAGTTTCAAAAAAATTAGACGATCGATTTTTTCGATTCGTTCTTCGGACAAAATTATTCCCGAGCAGAAATTCATTCAGGCTGCCTGATGATTCATCAGGGCCTGATCAGGTATCAATAAGGGGTGCCTGATCCGGCGTGCCTTATTAATGCCAGATAAGGGCCTGATCAGGTATCAATAAGGGGTGCCTGATCCGGCGTGCCTTATTAATGCCAGATAAGGGCCTGATTAGGTACCAATAAGGCGTGCCTGATCCGGCGTGCCTTATTTGTGTCAGATAAGGGCCTGATCACGTATCGATAAGGCATGCCTGATCCGTAGTGCCTTATTTATGTCAAAAATTACTGTGTATTATTGTGTTTACGCAGTCACGTTGTTCTATCCAGCCCGTTGAGACAGCGACTTTTCATCAGAACTCATATACTAATGTCATTTAAATACAAGAAAATAATAAGGAACTAATAGCGTAGTGGTAACGTGTCAGTCGTTAGGTAGGTCGTTAGGTAGGTCTCAGGTAAAATCTTAGGTAGGCTCAAAATTAATTTCGACGGAAAAACGTCCGGACTATGAAGCCGGAAACACTCGTAAAAAAAAAAATAATCTCCAAAATTTTAATTTTTTTTTTAAATGATTATTTAAGAATCGAAAGTGCTGAATTCGTCGATTGGAGGGTAGTGGGATCAAATCCCGGTCAATGACTTTTTTTTTTTTTTTTTTTTTAATTTACAGGGTTTTCAAAAATAATGGAATGTAACAGCTTCAAATTCATTCATCGATCATTCCTAATTGCTAATTTAAAAATAATTATATCTATAGCCGGACGAAATTTCTACTCGGGCTTTATCAGGTCCAGATAAGGCGTTTTATCAGGGCCGAATGAAGCGCCTGATCAGGGCCGGATTTACCAATGCGTTACACCCCGGATCAGGCTAAATAACTCCGGCCCCTGATCAGGGCCGGAGTTATTTAGCCTGATCCGGGCCAGATTTGGTATTGTGGCAACCTGATCAGGGCCGGATTTCTCCCTGATTAAATTTCTGCTCGGGTTAGAGTCAGAGATTTAATTGGATATTTGAATTATTTGATACTGAATTATGCAACTTTTCACCTACAGGGATATCTCAAATTTTATACGCAATGATAATTTTCATGAACTTTACTAAAATTTTGAAAATCCTTCATTCATTTTGTTTCAAATTGAATTTTGAGCATGCAGGAGCCAGGAGATGGGACGTAAAGCTAAACGGCATTGTAGATGAATAAGCGATTAAATAAAGAGAGAATAAGAAGATTGAATTGTTCTGTCGACTGTATAATAGGCACAGGCCTTTATCTTCACAGTTTCCGCGATAATTGGCTTCACGGCCTCCGAATCTTTTATTTTCTTTCTCTCGCCTCTCTTTTCTTCAACACGCACAGACGAAACGGACAGACTTACCGTTCTCTCGTGTACTCCAAATGAGTTTTTAATCCACGGAAGTGACGGTGCTCCGTTCACAGTGACAAAAAAAAAAAAAAAAAAAAAAAAACAGACAGGAAAGAGAATGAAAGAGGGAGAAGAAAAAAAAGAAGCTCGAAGGAGAGAAGACAAGGAAAACAAAAAAACTCTGCAGACAGAGAATTGGGACAGTGTGGAACGTTGTTTCGTTAAATTATAGTTAGGATGGTGGTGGCTTCTCGAGGCCTGTATGAACGTAAGACAAGCTGGTCGTGGTCGCCGATCTTCGTGGGTGTCTCGTTACACTGTCTTGGCTCACCTCGCGTACTTTCCGTAGCGAGTAATTGCGTTCGCCCATCGTTGCGTATATAGTGCCGTGTGTGCGAGGGGGTCGAAGGGAGTTTCCTCCGGCGAATCCGGCAAAGGAAATTACGTGTACCGTATAAATGTATAATAAAATAAATCGAGGGATTGGTGTTAATTTGGACCACTTATTCAATTTTGGATATCCACGAAGAAAATAATCGACGATAATTCAAGTGTTCAATTCCATTCAAAGCGATTCTGCCTAGACTCAGATTTGTTTTAGACGTGTAAATCTCACGCGGAGTCTATTTTACATGAGAAATCGGCGTTGACGATGAAATATCTAACGCAACGATGAATGAATCCTTTTGAATGAATTAATCCACCATTTCGCGTCATTGGACATTCTTGACTTTCTTCTTTGCCATTTCGACCATTTTTCACGGTGCGATTAAGCAATCGTTTAACGCAAAAATTTCATTCCACGATAAAAAAAACAAGCGGTCTCCAATTTTACCACCTGGTCCAAATTCACACCAAACACTTTGTACACAAGTATAGTTGGAACGGTTAAAGCCTCTCTCGTGACTCACGGGGTGACATAAAAGTCTGCGTAGATTTTTATATCAAAACCTATCGCATACCTCTCGATCTGCGATCCTCTACTCACACACACCCCATCACTTTCCAATCTCTGATCGCACTTTTTTTTTATTTCGTTTCTCGCGATCGACGTATTTATATACGAGCTATTCACGCGGTAACAATGACGATTCCTTCGAACGAGAGACTTCTTTTTCGGGTTCTTTTCGGGTTCAGGAAGCATTTTGTTTAGAACAAAAATAAAATGAATGCCAGTTTTCGAAAGGAAAGGATCGAAAGTGCTGTTGAAAAAAAAAAAAAAAACGTTGACTAGGGTGACTGAACCAGTGAATGAACGCATAAGCCTTTTTTCTATTTCGATAAAGCCGTATAATTTAACTTATTACGAATTTCTTTATGAGCTAATTAGATCTTATTATAGAACAATGTTCACAGAATATAAAAAAAAATATTCGAAGTGCCCTGTTCGCAAGGATTTTGTAAAAAAAAATTATAATGAACGAAATTACCAATTTCCCAGTTAATGAACAAAAATTCCAATGAATGAACTCTTATCTTTCCAGTGAATGAACGTACAATGGAACCAGAGATGCGTACGCATACTCGTGCGTTTTGAGGTTATGAAAAGCCTTTTCAACGCTCGTTCAATCACTGGAAATAGGTTAAAAAGCTGAACCAGTGAATAAACGGCCATATATCGCAAACAATATTGGGTTTTTGACCAAAAATTCATTAACATAATTGAAGCTTAGCAATGTATAACGTTGAAAAAATTATTGCATATCTTTTAAAAAGATTTATCGAGGTGATATGGAATATTCTGGTATTCGATGCACAGTCAGATGGTTATAACAACATGGCTGTCTCCTATGAATATGCGCCCCAAGTACGAAAAAAAATCCATAGCATCGCAAATCTTTCACAGCGTCAAATAATATCACTACTAGATGTTTTCTCGGAATTTTCACTTCATTATGAATACAAAATTCTTCATAATAATAGAATCATATCTCTGCCGTTTAATTAAAATACTAAGCCTGTTCATTCACTGGTAGGTGTTCATTCACTGGTTCAGTCACCCTAGGAATCGTTCTAATGAAAAATCATAGAAAATAATTTTTTGAGCTCAATGATCATGGATCGATTGTAGGATAAAAATTGTAGACTTTCGCCCAGTAATCAAGAATAATTTCGAGCAATTTTTCTTCTTCGATAAACTGTGCTATTTGTTCAACACTAAATTATTCATGATTACTAATAGCCAGAAAAATAATTCCCAATAATTTTTTTTAATCAACGAAGTGTCCCGAAATAATTTACGAGTGATCGAATTTTCCAAAAATGAGGGAATTTGTGGTTTTTTTTTTTCTTGTTCAGGCATGCGGATGTCGACGGGACAACAAGATCGTTCAGCATGGAGGCTCTCGTATCGGACATTTGGTTGGACGAGTGGGGCGGCTCGAGAGACGATTACACGGGTATACTTGTGACATGTCAATTGCCGCGCGTCAATGGTATTCTCAGGGTACACGTAGGTTCGAAATCATGCTACCAAAATCCTAGTCATAGTTTATTAGTCAAATCACCACCCGAAAATATCGATAAAAGCATGACGAATCATCGTTTTACCCTGTGCATCAAGGGTCTCGATTTTGACGAGGACATAAGCGAGAGACTCGTGGCCTTCGTTGAACTGAATCGTATCCTCGGTGCTGGTATGATATATATTTATGTCTTTAAAGTGCACGAAAATGTCTCGAGAATATTACGAATGTATGAAAAATCGAACGTCGTGCGATGGTTCAATCTTGAATTACCCGGTGATTTGCCAAACGACATTGTCGCGAGACGTCGATTACTCGCAACGGATTTGTGGACAAAAAGACGAATGGAACTGATACCGTACAATCATTGCTTCTACGATAATATTTATACCTCGGATTTTGTCGTTCCCATTGACATTGACGAGACATTAATACCGATGAAACGTAAAAATTGGACGGAACTCTTCGGCGACGAGAGACAAAGACTCGGTCGTAATTTTCATGATTTTGCCTCATATGCCGTGAGAAACGCCTATTTCTTCACGGAAATGCAGAAAAAAGTTTTATCGACAAATGCTACGGATTCTCATGACTTTGAATTTCCAACGTGCGACAATAACGATGATAATACGACGAGATGCGCGTATCTCGATACGGTGAGAGCTTCAGTGATCTCGCCGATCGGTGATTCGGTGAAGAGTTTCGTCTCGACGAGACGCGCACTCACCGTGCACAATCATTATGCCCTAACGACCCTCGATCCGTCGACAAGACGCGCCTATCATCTCGATCCGCGCGACGTTCTCAAGCATCATCATCGCATGTGCGACGAGACGCATCTCGATTGCAATCGTATGATGAAAGAGCCGAGAATCGACGATACCGCATTGAGATACGCCGAAGAGCTCAAAAAAAGAATGAAAAATTTCTACGAAACGTCTTGACGTTTCGTTGGACTGATTGTTATTGTTTATTTTTGTAAATAAATTAATTGAGCGATACGAATAAACGAGTAAGTGGATCGATAAAGTTGAAAAAAAAAAAAAAAAAAAATAATGAATCATTGTCTTGATGGATCTTGAATAAATTTGTCTTTGAGCAATTGAGTTGAAACCTGCACCGAGTCCCTTCCGGATGATTCACGGATCTGGATATTAAATTATTTTACAATTTTTTATGACAGCTATCTTCTCCATGAAGTGGATGTCACACACAGTGCGGAGTTCAGCGTAGCGACGTGGATTATTTTCCTGATCGATTGCTCCAAATTAATAATTACATGCTAAGGTAAACGGCCCAGTTTCTGACCCTTTAAGAGCAGGGGTGTCAGATTTTTGCTATTAACTGACTCGTGATATAGCTAAAAAGTAAATTAAAGGTTTCAAACACGCGCGTTAAGGCCCCCCCGAATGAGATTCACCTGTTGAACAAGGAAATAATTAAGATTTATTAATATAATAGTTATTTTAATATTGCTTCTCGGCTGCCCGGGGTTCCTGACACTAGAGAAACATCCATGTCGTAGTTTGTGACCCCTGCGTGTACCCGATTTATGACCCCCTTGGCGCAGTTTGTGACCCTTACGTGTACCCGATTTATGATCCCCTTGACGCAATTCATGACACCTGTGTAATTTCACGGACACACATATATAGTAGTAGTAAGTTTTACTTGCATAGCCTTTTCGGCTTTTTACAACACTTTCATACACTCTATCACTCTTACACTGGGCCCACTATTTTAGTTTTTCTGTTCATTTACGGAACTATTTTTCTCCCTCGATTTTTGCAACCTCATTGCTATTGGCCCAGTGTATTTGTGAGAACCTACAATTTAAGGTGGGTTTCGAACCACCGAGCTCGCAGAAAAAGCATCTGCTGGAAAAATCCATTGGTGCCGGCCGCGGGATCGAACCCTGGCCGCCTGCGTGGCAGTCCAGAGTCGGACCAACTGGGCCACTGCTCGCTCTGGACACACATATATATAAACAAGTATAAATAACAAAAAAAAACATTTAATTAGTGTACAACTATTTTATTTTTTGTACATATGTAAAAAATATTAAAAAACTAAGAGCAAAAAATGTTTTTTGTCACGGAAAATTAGAATAAACAAACAGAAAATGGTTCGACGCAGCAGGTGACAGCAAATCGAGGGTCAACAACAGCAACATAATCCTAATTCTGTGTCGTAGTTATTGACACCACGAATTTAACCAGATATCGAATCAAAAGTTAAATTATTTTGTATCTCATCGATAGCCTGGTTCCTGCTGAAGATGTCGATACCACTTTCATGTCGTTTTATACTTAGATAACGAACAAAATTCTGATTTACGTAGATCGTCGCACTTACTATAACCATCTAGCACGATCGCTGTACAGCCACTGAGACGCGTGTCGCACTGTTCACTGGTTTATTTCTATTATAAAATATTTCATTAAAAAAATTATGTTTGTCCAATAATTGAAAGGGAAAACGCTCTTTAATTAACGGATAATTTAATTATTGTTCGGAAAAAAATATAATTATGTCAGTTAAAACTTTGCCGTCGGGGTCACAAACTGGGACAGGGTCAGAAACTGGGCCGTTTACCTTATATTTGCAATCGAAACGATTGCAAAGTGAATGGGAATTTTTTGTTTATCAGTAAATCACATTTGAGATATTCGATCGATTTTTATTTGATAAAAATTGCGAGAGAACCGAGCGTTCGAGTTCCATTGGCCTCCTGGCACTGTAAGAAACTGTCGTACGCTATATTATACTTTTTTTTATATACGTATTCGCATACGACCTAGCTACGAGGCAAACTCATCAAGATCAACCCAGTTCTACACGGTAATAATAATTCGCATGGGAGCTGTCGCATCCAGATAATTGAGCCTCTCCCATACTACATCATGGTATTGTCTTTAATCTTCTGACATTATTCACCATGGATGACATCACTGATTCATTTCAGCGATACGAACAAGTAAGAAAAAATATTGCTCCCAACATTGCATTTTCGATAAGTCCTCTCTATTGAGTTACGTATACAATTTTCGTTCTATCCAATATTTTTTTTTTTTTTTTTTCGGTTCCGACAACTTTTATTAAATATGGGCGTACAAAAAGTGCGCGGATCAAAGGAATCTGTTGGATGTTTATTCACGAAAAAAAAAGTCAATTCTTCTTTCTAAACTGATGGAAAAATTATTGATACTCAAAATGAACAGCCAAAATATTTGCTGTCAATGAAATAACTAAATTGACAAAATTAATGACTTCCATGAGAAATCTCAAAATTATTTTCTCCGGAGAATCACCAATAAAACGATATTGAGCCCAACATTTTATTTTTAATAATTCGAATCCTTGTTGACTTGTAGAAAAAAAAAATCCATCTAAAGCCTCTATGAAACGAATGTTCGGAATTCATTCACGATTGTTTGAAAAAATATTTTAGGTTCAGATTCTAAAAAAAAATAGCATGCGATTAATTTCGCATATGATAATTTGTTTTCTTTTTCATACACCGAGTTAAATGATTTTTTACGTGACCAGTGATTTGTTATCACAAAAAAAGTAGCACACGCTTTTTCGCCTACTATATACTCTCCCTTAACTACCGTATTGATTTTCTTCGACCCTCATAGCCATTGAAGAAATTCTGATAATCTACCAAATACGATCTCGCGTTTTTTTTTTCTTCTTCTTCTTTTCAATCCCCTTCGTGCTCGTTGATCCCTGTACAACGTTTACGATATACTCGACCGAGATGTCAAACTCTGCCCAAATCGTTCTGGATAATGTGCATCGAAACTTTTCGACACTACTATCTTGCCTCGAGCGATTCGTTGCAAGAGTTGCGATCTCGCTTCATTTCCCTCTTCACCATACCCTCGTTCGAGTTATCGCATCACAGACTCAACTCGCCAAACATTGAGGCAGGTCGTATGGCTGTAGGCACGAGCGATAAAATGTTGACGCGTGTGCGCTCATCATCCCTCGACCTTCACGCTGATTCATGGATTTTTCTATTCAACGCCCCTGTATAATATACTCTCTGTAACATCCTATCTCTCTCGTTTTTTCGCCTCGTGGATCGTCGCGGATACTTTATCCGCAACGTCCACCCTCGAGGAAGGGGAAGAAAAAAAAACTCTATAAGCGCGCGCTGGACTTTTCGTTCTGAGCCGAACAATTCGAGGCATGCGCATTGAATCTTCCCTCGGCACGTATCCATTCTCTCACTTGGCTTTTCTAAGAGGGCTTTTGCCAACCACGTGGACCTCAGTCAACCCTGAAGCTTCCTCGAGGATCCTTGACGGTTATTCGCGCCGAGAATCAAGAGCTTGCTCGAGCCATACAATCGAAAATCGATTCTTACCAATCGTTTCATGTTACGAGAAAGTACGGGGATGGAAAGAAAAAAAGGGAATTGAGAAGAAAAAAAAAAAATGAAAATATGACACGTTGCTGGCCAAGTGTGAAATGATGATAAGGACAACTCGAGTGTGATATAAAAGTGGGTTCAATCTGCCGTAAAATGATGAAACGACAGTGTCGCTTGATGAGAGTGGAATTTTACACGTTCGAGTTGATGAGATCGAGATTTTGCTGGGGCGGAATCACGCGATGAGGAATAATTCCGGGATGAAAGTTTTAAAGTGCTATCGGTTTTAGGGATTTTCACGATGAAACAACTAATTGGAAAATTAGGAGACTAAAAATAAATAATTTTCTGCTAAGAGAAAAAAAAATAAAAATAACGGGCTGTCCAGATTTTTTTTAGTGATCATGGTGAAGCTCCGGTAGTTTCGTACATTGAATTATTGAACTAGCTCGATAAAAACAATGAATTCATTAATACTACGAGCTCCGTAACCAAATTTTCACGGAATTCATATTAAAGTTAAGTACGGGCCGATCAACTTTTCCTGCCATTAATTTTTTTTTTTTTCAACTCGTCCGTATACATCGGTAGATACCAGAAATACGAGTATATACATAAATTCGGAAGTGTATATCGCTCAGAGGCGAATTTGCTCGCATACATTTACCCTCGCTTTGCCTCACATAGATGAACTGTATAACTGTATATCAACGTGTATACATATGGCCGTTCGTAAGTATCAAATTGTATAGGAAAAATGGATATGAAAATGAAATTGCTGCTCGTCGAGAAGCGAATAAAGCATAGCACCGAGCGGCCAATCTCATCGCCGAGAAACACATTGCCCGAGGCTTATCGCAGTTATACAATGGACTTTTTGCCTCACTGGTTGGCTCGCGAAACTCGATAACTCTC
Organism: Rhorus exstirpatorius; assembly: GCA_963564615.1. Classification (NCBI taxonomy): domain Eukaryota; kingdom Metazoa; phylum Arthropoda; class Insecta; order Hymenoptera; family Ichneumonidae; genus Rhorus; species Rhorus exstirpatorius. The sequence goes on from OY751318.1 coordinate 18,090,736, forward strand.
GGGAACGAAGAATTCCCTCAGAGAATCTCGAGACTACAGAATTTCTCAATTAATTCTTTACCTGGTTGAGAGAGAGAGAGAGAGTAAGGAAGACGAAGAGAAACCAGAGTGTCGAATAATTTCTGTAATTGGTCCGAGTTCTACGAATAAAGAAGAAAGAAAAGGAAACGAGTTTCCTTTTCAGCCGAACGGAAAGATCCCGCAGGGCAGAATTCAAATAGACGTAAAAAACATCGTTCCTTCCATTCTATTTTTGGCTACATTCGAAGATAAAAAAATATCGGGATAAGATATTGTTAATTTTCTTACGACATGACAGTCCCGGCGAGCAGAGAACCGCGAGAGAACATGAGGTACAGCAATTCCTGGCCCGATCGTGCCATCACCGTTAAAGTTCGCGTCGATCCTGTCTCACGAGCTTACACAATTATACCGACATTCAGCGACGATCAATTACTCGATGTGACAGCGTCCAAGATAGAAGAAACCCCGACTCCCGAGGGCCATCACAGACGCTCGAAAGTCGTCGAGCAAATGAGAAAAAATTTCGATATGATTGACACGAGAATTTCACGTGTATCGGACGATCTTCATGGCAATGTAGCTGAGATTGATGAAAAAATGTCCATTAGCAATGTCTCATTAGAAAATTATAAGGACGTTAATGAATCAAAAATTTCGGAAGTCTTTGTGAATAGTTCAACCAACGAAACGTCGACATCGGTTCGAGTTAACGAGGAATCATCGAAAATCCTTCAATTGCCGATTGAGAAGGAAGAAATTATCGAAGAACATTCGTCGAGGAGAAAATATCGTTATGCACCGCAGTCTCTGCATCTATCCTTAAAGACTTTGCGAAAAAATATTTCCCTGATCGATGACGATGATGCGCCATCTCGTAGTCATACGCGTCTCGTCAAGAGTGTCTCGAATTTGGCGATAATCGAGAATAAATTTACCCCAAGATCCGAATTAAATGAGAAACGTGGCTGCCATTTTAATGATACAGCGACGGATGGTAAATTGTCTTCCGATCCTGCGATCCCTCACGTAACGAGTATCGTCGACATCACCAACGTTGACAAAGCCTCTCACTTTGTGATATCAACATGCAAGATTGACCCGCGAGATATGAAACCACCGTTGATAAGAATAATCGATTACGACAATGCGCCCGAATCATTTTCACGTGAATGGGAGAACAAGCATGCCTGCCCGAAATGCAAGTCCGATGGTTTTCTCGAGCTTCAGGTCGATCCTTTTCGTTCGGGCGTGAATAAAACGCTGAGAAAAAGTGGCCAAAAAGCGAGGAATAATTGCATCGAGAGTGGAACATTTCCGGATCGACGATTCCGCTCGAGATCGACGACCTACGATTTTCGTACGGATCTTGATAAAACGTTCGGCAGACGAACGAAAAGTTTCGCTGGAAACTCGCGTGGTGAAATAAATGCGAACGATTTAACGTTACGTACACGTACAACGATAGATCACAAAAAAGAAATTACACTGAGAAGGCACTATTATCCGGAAGGCGGATGGGGTTACGTCGTGGTGACTTGCTCGGCACTTGTACATTTTCTCGGTATTGGTCTTCAGCTTGCTGCACCCGGCAGCTGGCACTTGAGCGCCGAAAGAAAATTTCATCATCCGGCGCTTCACTCGGCCGGTAAGTCAATTGAATATTTTGTCAGAAAGATCTAATGAGTATGAGAATCATTGCAGGAATCACTATATATTTTGATAAGTTTTCTGAAATGTACATTGTATTGGATTTGATCATTTTTCTCCAAAGTTCATCAAACTGTCTCCATCGAGTAAGTTTACCCTTTAATTCCACTGAGAAAGTTGATCCTTCATTTCTCAATATCACCTCAATTATGGCAATTTGTTTCGACCTACACGAGGCTTAGGAAGAAGCTCAAAATCAAACGGAACAAGAAATTGATTGGATATCGATTGCCATGACGTCGACTCACGAAGAGTTCGACTGTCCATCTGATGGATGGCCATATTCCCACGCAATTCCAATTTCCCCTCTGTTCGAACCAACCAACATGTTGAAACATAGTTCTTGTCATCCATATATCATTGGTATATACGAGAACGAATAATGTCGGCCTTCGAAGCTTCGGCAAGCGAGCACACAATGCTCGTGTAACCAACTTTTCGCTCATACGAACTTCATTAGCATTCGTCAGGAAGTATAGTGTCTCGTGTATTAGGCATGTGAGGATGGTCGAACTAATAATAACGAGCATATTAATTCTCGTTGAAATAACAAAGACAAAATCTTGAGTGAAAACATGCGATGCCTCGGGGTCTCGGTACATCCGCAGTAGCTCGCTGTAAGCAACGTCAAAAGTTTTTGCGAAACAAGCTGTGCGAAAGAGAACACAAGAGGGAAGAGTATAGTTCGAAGCAAGAGCAGAGAAGCTTCACTCGGCTCTCATCTCGAGCTGAACTCTCGATAATGAAAAACTTGAATTTTTTTTTCCCCCACTGTCCTACTCTACGGCCAAGAGCCATGCCGTGTTACCAAGTTAAAGCGTGAAAAGTGGTTGGGCGAAGGATTAAACTTTTCACTCCTCATGTTTCGGACAAGACAGCAAACTTTCCTCTGTGCCATGAGAGAGAACACGAGGACAAGATTTTTCCGCGCATCGCACACCTACACTCGGAAATACATTTCGCGTATCGAAAATATGATTAGCGATGTTTATTAGAAACTTCCATTCTTACGTCTGGATCGAGAAATCCATCAAAAGCTCAAATTCCACTAAGACACAAATTTTCCCTGCGTGTAGTTTGAAATTAAAAAAAAAAAGCTACCCTAGAATCTGACGGAACATGATGTACGCGGTTTCTGACTCAACGTATTCGTGAGGCTTTCTTACGTGGCCTCCGAGTAGTCACGTATGGATTTGTCCGATGCAACAGATGGGACAAGACCGATATCTACCAACTTGTAGAGCGTAAGAAAGACACAGTTATATAATATAATATATACGAAACGAAATATGTACGAGACACAGAGTCACGATGAGCGTCCGTAGTGTTTCGTGGTTTCGTGGTAGGACGAAATGATGGTGCGAGGCAAGATTACCAAGTAGCGTTGCCAGGACGCCAACGAAAGCAGCCGGGCAATCAGAATTCCTGGCTGAATTGTATTCCATCCATACGGGCAAGAAAAGACGGCGAAGCGACCGATCCGCGGGTCACAGACCATAAAGCACGTGGCTCAAGTGGCGGTTCACCATGGTATATGCCTCACTCTTCCTCTGTCTCTCAAAAACCCAGAAGGAGCACGTTCTATTGAAGTCGTGCCAGGCATCCCAATGTCGTCCAACGATTCCCAAAGAAAACAGTAGCTCGACGAGTCTGTCGTAATATTGCGATACCCTCTTACCGCTCGCACGACGTTACTTACTCCTACTTTCCCCTAGCTTCTCGTTTCTTTGTCAAGCCCCAGCTTCGGGCAGGAATGAAGAGTGATTTCCATTACCTCAATCAGTTTTCATTAGACCGCGCACGGAAGTTGTTATCGATTGGATACAGCGTGGGTGGGCAGTAGTGCCATCCTGCCAGAATTATTAGCAGGAGTAACGACAATGAGGAGAGAGCAACTCATCTGCCTGGACTAAAAGTTACAGGTCGATAGATCCGAGCCTACCAATCTTCGACCAATCATCCTTGTAGTTATTAAAAACTTCTCTTCTTCCATATCTGATTGCTCAGTGATTTTTTCCCCACCAACTCAGGATAATTGATCATCCACCGAGAGTGATTTAATTCGCGATTGAATTTGTTTATTCGTGCGGATAGTGTGCACAAAATTGGTGCAAAAGAAAGTGATAATTTATGGAGTGAATGAGAGGAGAAATTCTTTTTCTTTTCATTTCGTTGCAATCGGAAATTCGACATTGTTTAATAATTGAGTTGGAACCCGTGACGAAAAGTGTGACACCAAGTTTTGCGTACGTGCCAGATAAAACTTTGTTACCGCGCGACGAGGAGAGTATAAAGTTGGACGAGGCTTCGTATCTCAGGGAAACGTATATGTTATGGTCGCGTATCTACGGTATACGTAAGAAAATACCTACGCGTTCCTGATAATCAGAAAGTTAGACGGCTCACACGTGAGTTCCGTGCAGAATTCACCAAGTACCGAGACGCTCGCGCGCGCGCGCGCGCGCGCGCGCGTCAGGAAGAATGAGAGAAAAGTCACCGGAGACTCAAAGAATGACGACGGAAGAGGAATTGAAGACGAGTCCTGATGGACGTCGACACCGTAGGCGTCATTCTTACGGCGAAGCTATGGAGGAAGAAAATGCGATCGTGGAACCCGAGGAACTGACGCGCAGACAAAGTGTCGTGGCACGTCGGAATATCCAGAATAGCAAGAAAAAATTCAACGATGAGCAAAGTCACGATTCCGCTAGTTCATCGCTGAGTTCATCGCCGTTGATACGTTGTGGTAGATCTCGAAGTGTCACGAGGACATCGTCGTCCACAGCGACGAGCAGATCATCGTTCATGAACGAGATCGAATTGCCGGAAGTATTTCTTGCCTGTACGGACGTAAATGCAAGACCGGTCAAGTCGGATTTCATCGCAACAAAAATGATGGCCGATTGCACGTGCCGCAAGGATTCGTTGTCCTCCGTGTCAGCGAGAGATTCGTTCTCGAGTTATTCCATGAAGAGACAGGACTCTGGCTACTCGATCTCCACGTGTCAGAGCATACTGCCGCCTTCATCAGCGAAAAACTCTGTGATTACGCTCAATGGTTCGCAGGACAGTAGGCTGCACCAGCAACAGACGGGCGTTGCATCGTATTCACGTTCTTCCCTGAGACGACACTCGGATCAGACTTTTTCGCCACGTTGCAAAAACAATCAGCGAAGATTGTCGGATCAGTCGTTAGTCCGACGAACGTACGGGGAGAATATGATTGCTCCAACGACTCACCGATCATGCGACTTATCCGCCGTACGAAGGAGTCAACAAACTAAAGCATCCACGACAAGGTATCCCAAAAATTCTCTTGGGAATGAGTCATCGGTGCAGCAAGACCAGTGTAACATCGTCAAGGGATTGGCAAGGGTAAGAGTCAAGAGGCCGAGCATAGGTAGACGGGATTCAGACACGAGTATCCAAAGTTCACGACGCGATAGCCTTGGACCGGTGACACCTAAAATGCTGAGACGCCGATTCTCGGAGCAATTGATACTGGAAGGTGGCTTGTGCAACGAGCCCGAGTTCGATGATCTCGTGGACATTCGCAACGTGAACGATCCCGAGGAGTCGTTCACTGTTGCTAATGCCAGGAAGAAGATTACCCTCAAGAGACATTATTATCCGGAGGGTAATTGGGGCTACGTGGTAATCGTAGTGGCGGTTATCATTCATTCTATATGTCACGGTCTCCAGATGGGATCCGGTGTGCTTGTTCTACCTGCAATAACGCGATACGACAAGAAAATCAGTGACGCAGGTAAGGGAAAATTTTTGGATTGAAAACATTCGATCCCTCGATGTTCAAATACAAGTACTTCAAGTACTTTTTTGAGCTTGAAATTTTTGAAGTACTTCGCTCTTCGAGTACCTTACCCAACTTCAGCCTTCTGAGCAATTGAAATTTTCAAGCATTGAATTTAATTGTGGGAGCTTTCGAATGACAAGACGAGACTCGATCACTCTGCGTTTCGTATAGCAATGAAAGAAAAGGCTACGACAAGAGGTCGATATAGAGCGAATAGAAGCCCGGGATGGAAAAACTCGTACAGCGCTAGATCACCAGGCGACATACGGTACTTGATTTACGAGCTTCCACACAATTTGTGCCAAGCCCAACGTCGACACTTACCTCTCAGCAGCATGTACACGTGGTGATGTAGTTCGGGTGGTGAGGTATAACGGAGACGATATTATTTACGTACATGACGAAGTACAGGGAAAGGGTGGGCAACTATTTATGTGACATTTTCTTTTTTGCCAACATCCTGAAAAATTCCCTTCGCCATATAAATCTGCATTTTTGCATAACGTCCTCGACCTTCCCTCAGGTCCTGAAAGTCCCAGGGCGAACGTTAATACGATGGAGCATATACGGATAAAAATTGAATCGAAAAATTTTACGAATCGCTCTATTTCAATGGTACTTAAATTTTAAAAGTTAAGTTTATTCGATTCATAAACAATCTTGTTTAATTCGAATAAGCTTTGCTGGAAAAAAAAATCACTTTAACTACGTGAAACTTGGAAAAAAAAAGAAAATAATATTGCATCGTGATTCAAAGGACTAACGCGTGCCTAACGACATATTGATATATGTTGAATATAAACAACTGACGACACGAAATATCACGAGTTAAAGAGAAGAACGAGATGAAATGGTGTGCGTGCCGAAGGTCTTTCGTGAGAGTTCATATACCCACACGATATACGTTCACGTACAACAAGCTCTCGCATGAGCGGTTAAGTACGAAAAATGAACAAAACGATTCAAGATGTACGCATATATATATACATAATGAACGAGAGATTTTCGCATAAAATCTTTAATATCCGGCAATAAAGAGTGCTGTGCGTAATGAAAGTACGACGAGCTCTCTCATTCTGTGTGCGCCACACGCTGAGAGAGCAGCGCCAAGTCATTTATGCTGGATCTAGAGATACGTAGGAGACCCAGCCAGCCTCTCGAATGCATTATACCAAGAAAAGAGCGGTGAAAAATGAGTCGCTATTGAAAAACTTAAAATTTCATGTAATCCACAAACAATAAAATAATTGCAAAAATTTACGATAAAATTAGATGATAATAGTATGAGAAAAAGTGTTTAACTTCTTTAGGGGATGAAAAAATTATTATTGGTGGACCGATAATATTAATAATTATTACAATTAAAGAATTAATAGTTATTACTATGAGAAAGCAATGGGGAATTTTTTATACACTTTTTTCCCTACTAATTAACGTCAATATAACAGACTGTAGGAAAGCATGAGTAACTATTCGTATGATTTTCCAAATTCTTCTCTTTTTTCAATAGCTCCTTAATGTTCTCTTTACGTGATATCTGGAAAATTTACTCATTTTTTTTTTTTTTTTTTCAAATAGCAGCTCCACCTTGTGTTTGTTCATTTGGCAACTTTCCCCGCGTAAATGTCTTTAATTCTCGGGCAAAGCTCGCTTCATCAACCACGTTTCTCGCAGAGTAGCCGTGATGTTAAAAAGACGTAAAAAAAAAAAAAAAAAATGAAATACCATCTCTCTTCCGCCACTCTAGCCTGCTCGCTGCAAATCAAGCCATGAAAAGTTCCTTTCCCAAGACAAGACACTGCGGAGAACGGAATTTGTTGGCATTATGCCGAATGTTTCATCTCTTTAATATATACGTATTTATCATTCGAGTAGAAGAAAGCTGCTAAAAAATAGGATTTTGTGTGATGAAACACCTTTGTCCGCTTTGCTATGATTATTATTTTTTTTTTTACACATTAATAATGCCCTGCTGAGATTTTGATTAACGGGAGGTAGCGAAAATCTGCGAAAAAACGAGAGATTCGCTCAATCTTGCAACTCTCTCTCTCTCTCTCTCTCTCTCACTCTCTCTTTGGCTCGTTTTTGGTAATACACAGTTTAAAGGGGGGGGGGGGGGGGGGGGGCTCTTTTTCGTTCATCCGTTCGAACGATACGGACCTCTGTCGAGAACAAGCAGGTGAACTTTTAATGGAAAATAAAGCGGATAATGAATTATTTCTTAATGAAGAGAAACGCAACAAACCCTCTGGTGAACCATTACGCTTCATTTCTCTCGCTACATCTTTTTTCTACTTACGAATATTAAGAATGATATGGAATTACTTAAAAAAGATGAAGTAGTTTTGCACAAAACGTCCCCCGGGATTGCCCTCGGCCAAACATAACCACGTCTTATGATTGATCCTGCTTGATCAGACCCTTATAAGGACAAAAGAGCCCAAATAATTGAATAGGAAAAAAAAAGTTGGTTCCCTCGATCTCCATAGCCAGCAATAACAGCCGAAGAATTTTTGTTATGCTTAAGAAATTCCTGTGGTAGGGAGTTACAAAGAGACAGGAATGAAACAAAGAGGGAGAGTTTACAAAACCCGAACACGGTGTGAATGGTGGGAGGATACATTGGAGAAGAGGGATGAGTTACTATATGCAATGTGCCACAATGCAAAAGTGTATTCGTGAAATACTCGTTGTCTCTCGCGTAACGTTACCGAGGCTCGTGGAGAATTGTGTGCACTCTGCTGTGCCAGCGTGTAAGCAATTCGTTGCACACCTGCACCGAGAACTGTCATCCGGGCTCGCTGCTCACCGCTCCGGACGGAACAGCGTAACTTATTGCTCGACTTTGTTCATCCTAAAAGAACATCTCCTGAATAAATATATCTATATAGAGGAATATTTTTGAAATCAGTGACAATTTGGATTACCAGTTTTATTTCAATTTTACACCCTCTCACGAAGAAACTGACGTTGACCAATCCGTGTTTTCGCGCAAAACGGAACAGGTGAAAATTCGGAACTCGACGAAAAGTCAATTGATAAGAATTCAAGCTCTCAATTAATTTCAGCTAAACAGCAGTCGATTTATGTTGAAAATTCCCCCTAAATGGGGTACGAATATTTCGACTATCAACTGATAATGAAAATTTTCAGCATACATATTGATTAACCATCGAGTGATCTCTAAATTTTTACCTTCTGTGGTGGTCCAAATTTACACTAGCTGGCATTACGTACTTTTTCTCCCCCACTCCCATGATCGCCACGTAGATGCAGGTGAAACACACATTAAATTTCAAGATTTGCAAGTAATCCAAACGAAATTCTTGCCAACTCCATTATACAACATGAATTAAAATAAGTTCAAGCCACACAGTAATACAAGTTTGACGGTATAAGGGCTCCAATATATAATACAAGTTAAAACAAATATTCCACAGTTCGGGGAGATGAAAAATATTGCTGAAAATATCGATAATTCCCGCTGTATGGTAATTTTTAACGAGTCAGAAGCGGAGTGAGCTGCCACAGCAACGTGGCAATCGCGAATCAACGCAGACTGTAGCACGTCATGAAGACGAATTGATTCTCGTTACCTAAAATATGTAATATAGAGATATATTTGCTCTTACAGTGAGCTTTGATTTATGAACCAAGTCGCCGACATCTCGCTACACGAAATGAACAAAGCTGATCGATTTTCTAGATATTATATATATATATATATATTTATATGCACAGTACTTTCCGGAATAATGCAACGAGCAAGAGGGAAAGCTGTTTTCAGATTGTTGGAAGCTGAGTGCTCCTGCTCCCGGTGTTGCAAGCTGTGTGAGAGAGAAATATAAGAGTGCGGTTGATTGTGGTCGTAGTAAACTCGGGTAACGATCAAAGTTTCCTCTTGATATTGCCGCATAGGGAAATACCCGGGCATTGTCATACGGGCCACTGAAGGATATAGCACATGGCGATGAGCCTCATTACCCAAGTTGAAAAAAAAAAAAAAAAAATTCATCCGTGTTCTATTTACCCGGCATATTTACGGATTTACATCTTTGAGTGGGTTTTTGCGCCACAAGCAGAATAATGAGAATGAAAATATGTAAAATACGACGGACTCTTCAATGCTTTTTGATCGTTTCTTCTTGGAGTTTCAAAGTCCGAAGATGAATTTAATTTTTTTTTTCTAATTGAGCCTTAATTACCAATATTACGGCAATAAATGTTTCTCAAATGACTAAACCAGTATTCAAGATCCCATCGGTTGCGAATGGAATTTTATTTCTCGACTCGGGCTAAATCTTAATTTACATGTCTTCTTATAATAAATTAAAATAATCAAGATCGTTGATCCCTGGCAAAAATATGTGGGCGAGATATTAAATTGTGTTCCATCGCTCATAAATATCGTTGGCTCGATAGAGCAGTCTTGGAAAATTCTTTGATACGTTCTATGCACGAGACGCGCGTCTCATGAAAGATGTTAATCATGGGTTCATTGTAGCAGTGAGGAATTCTCTTTCATTCCGTCTCTTTACCTCTCGGATTGACAGGTACGGATTTGAAAGTGGATATTTATGTGTAATACTCCCTCGAGTCTCGCTTTATAACTACTGCATACATATATGTACAACGACATACGCGCATACAAACTCGTAGTCCCCTCCGTTTCTATATGGTATACCTAGATTACATCCTGAATTTAAGATGCTCAATCTTTGAATAGCACTCACAACGCTTGAGTATATTTCCCCGATGCGTGATTGCACCGTGATTGAAGTTCTCCGGGTGTTTTATGTCGATTGACGAAGATCGATATATTCTCACCGTGATATATTCTCACGCAAGCCACGAGCATTATAAACGACGATGATTCAGACACAAAAAATGCACATAGGTATTATATATATATATATATATATATATATATATATATATATATATATATGTGTTTTATATATGCGTTTGTATGACTTTTAACACTTGATATATATATATATATATATATATATATATATATATATATATATATATATATATATATATATATATATCAAGTGTTAAAAGTCATACAAACGCATCAACGAAATAAAAATGAAAGATTATTAATTTTTTTTTCTCTTCTTCAATCTGGGATCAGTTGTATGAAAATAAAATTGAAGCGTTAATTAAATTGAATCATAAATATCAGTACACTTATTGAGATCCCAAAAGCCCTGTCTAAAAAGCGATAAAACTACCCAGTCACACTGTCAGAAATTTGATGATTGAAAAAAATTTTAAAGGGAGCTTCAAACGACGCGTAATTAGACAGAAATTTTTTTTTTATCCAAATCGGCAATATCCAAGCTACGATTGGCATCGAGAATTAGCGGAATGATCCATGTATATCGATGGCAAAGAAAAATAAGGCATAAGCCAAATCACCTCTGCGTGTGTTAAAATCCTTTGTGGATCGATATGCTGGCGATCGATCTTTAGATGTAAGGATATTGCCTACACTGCATATCCAAGTGTGTAGTTTTTACACACTTATGTGTGTAATTTCTTGTAGTCACTTTTTACTCACTTTAACGCGTGTAATTCTACAAAATAACACACTTAAGTGTGTAATTCTACAAAATAACACACTTAAAGTGTGTAAAAAGTGACTACAAGCAATTACACATATAAGTGTGTAAAAACAACACACTTGGATTTGCAGTGTATAATAATCAGTAAATATATTTCGTTCGCTTGCCGAATGAAAAGCGTCATCAAGAAGAAAAAAATAGTATGAGAGCGAAAAATGAAAAGACAGTCGCGTGACGATGATAAACCGCGGATCGGTGAAGTCATGGGGGGGGAGATGGAGAGGAGAAGTTAACAGGTTTGGAACGAAAGAAAGACGAATCATCGTGCTGAATATGGCCTGGCGCGTTACACCCCATGCGAGATGCTACCTCCAACAAACATAAAGTAAGGATGCCGTGTATCCGTATCATCGATACATACGTACATTATCTATACAGATATATCATGTAAAACAGTCGACTTCTTATCATGCATCACCAGCTTATTACACGAGCTCTGCCGAAGAAGATGCATATCCGTCTTCGAACGTTCTTACACACGTCATGTGGACTCACTTCGTTCGATCACTATATATATACGTTAATGTGCATTGTATATTATGCATATATATATATAGTCTTGTTGCATTATGCCTCAAGATTTTCTACTTTGCAATGATTTATCCCTTCGTCGTATTCAATAATAATAATTCATTGATTTAATTGCAATTTACTCGCAACTCCGGGCTATCGTAAAAATTAACGGAACCGCAGGATCGTAAATAGTGAGAGCTCTTTAAATGGAAGTCCTCGTTATCACGAATCGCCCCTCATTACGTCGAAGAAACCGCGAGAGAGTTACCCGATGTTTATACAAGGGAGTGCACCATAGTAATTACAGACTTTTGCTTCCGTTGCCCTAGCCAACTGAAACCTCTCGAGATGTGTGTATTTTGTACGTATATACATCGGGCAACAAAAGCTCTTGTCGTGAATTCAGGATTTCGTATAAAGCCCATGAGTACGCGAATTTATTCGTCGTGTCTCTCGCCCCGTTATATGCGTATAATTACGTATTATAAGGAACGACACAAGTCCTTCCTCATCACTGCAAACATGTATAAAGACGAGAACTCGCGGTTACGAGGGATATAGAAGTGGGTCAGTGTTAAAATGTCACTTTTGTCAGACAAAATACGCCGAAGAGCCAGTTACTCAAACAAATTTTATGTATCATGTGGACCAATTGTGGCCCTGAAAAAGCGTTACAAATATCATGAAAAATCCAATTCGTCGATAATTTCACAATTTAATTAAAACTCCATGCGCTCAATTAGACTCACAATTATTCATCCAGAAAAATGAATAGATAGATGAATAATTATATCCAATTTGATTTTTTTTTTTTTATTTTAACATTCGTTGCGCCATTGAGCCTGAGATGATCAGGGTCTCGCGTAAAGTTCAACGATGAAATTGATGCCGTGTCCTCGTTGGCTCTTGAAGCGAAGTGTGGCACAGCTAAGACCTGGACCTCCCTTCAGAATTCTCGCCGTTGCGCCTTTGCCATTTTTCTTAAGATCGAGGGCCCTGATCTGAGTTATTCTCTCGTATTTGCTGGCATTGAAAGTTCGCTCGAGGGTGACCTGTAGCATCGGCAACGAACTCTTTATCACGTGTTCCTTGCAGACCAAACGATCACCGGGTACACGAGCACCAACGATCAAATTATGCGACTGACCGGAAGTGCAGTTGTTCGCGGCTGATGACGAACCGACAAAACGTTTTGGCACGGCATTGGCAAAAACAACGATCGAGACGAAAAAAGCAAGAAGATAGATACTCTTTTCCTTCATCATCGTAACATACGTTATACGGTTTTCAAAGAAGAAGAAGAAGAAAAAGAAAAAAACAATTTATGCAACGAAGGCAACTGTGCCAATTGCGAGATTATCACTTGCTCATATACCGCAATAAATCTTATCTCTCGTCTCATCAGCCAATACGGCTTGTGCATATGCATGTTGCGCGCGCTCATTGCTCTCGGATATTTTTATTTTTTATTTTTTTTTTTAACAGAGAGGTGGACATGTACCAACTCTCTGTTGGGACAGCTTGAGAAAATACGATAAAAACGTCTCGTCGTTGACGCAAGAGTTTAGCTTGGATTAATTAGCCAGTGGCGCGTGAAATGAGGGATCAAAAAATTAAGAAATATCGATATTTCTCGACGAACGAAAAATTTTCAGTCCAATACTTATGCGCAAAAATTTACATCTTTGTTCGATCCGATTGAAGGTTTTTCTCGATCACCTGGCAACTTTCGTTTTTATTTATGTCTGATGATATCTCGGCTTGTCACGACAACATTTGACTGGTTTATTCGCGATTTTTCTGAACGATCGTATGCCCAAATCTTAAAAGATTCCTATCGTTAATTTCAATAAAATTTAATTTGCAGCAAAAATATGCAAATAATACGAATTCTTTATACTTAATTATGAAAAAAGATTCGTGCAAATTATAAAAAATACTAAAAATACTAATTTCTCTCGTATCAATTTTTTTCCACGTATGACGAATAAGAGAGAGAGAGAGAGAGAGAGAGAGAGAAAGATCTTGTTCCTTGATCGCTGATCAATCGGTCAAAAGAACATTTCGCGCAGAAAATACTCGAGGGAAAGGCAAGCGTGTGGCCAAAGCTAATATGTACTTCGAAGTAGATCGTTTGATGCGAGAATTCTCAGGGAGAAAGAGGTATCTTTGCGGTAGGACGTCCATTAGACTGGAAAGTCGTGCGAGCCTCGATATCAGAGCAAACGGAGTGCATAAAACTCACACGACGAGGGCCTGGAGCGAGAGATTCGTTTGCAAGGTTTATTCAACACGTATGAAAATACTGCGAAGGGCCCTTTCGAGTTTTTAGGATAAGATGTATGTATGAAGGGGGTTGAAAGGGCGAGGAAAGAATTCGAGCCGGAGATGGTCATGCTCAATTTAAAAAGTATTAAATTATAATGTGGGAGATTGGGGATGTTTTTTTTCCTAAACTCGTCACGCTGGTTAAAAGCAATATTAAAAAAAAAAAATTATCAAAAGTATCCTTATTGTTATTATTATATTTTTTGTCCATCATTATTTAAAATAAAATAATGATCAATTAGTCATTTGAGCAGTTACTTGCTTTAATGAGTCACGGAAAAAAATTAATGTTATAACGAACGTCATCTAAAAAAGAATAATTTTAATTTTCCCCTGAATGTATCTCCCATATTCGAGAGGGTGATGAGGAGAGAACGAGAGGAAAACGAAACTACCTCAGTGGCGAAGCTCCCTGTCGTACATTTTACTATAACGAGTCTCCCGAGGCGGTTAAATTACATATTATTGCCCCGGTTCTACGGCCCCTTCAACTTATCCAGCCTTGACCAACAAAGGTCCCGACCTACCACCTCGACGTTTTACGAGAAGATTACCGGCTTTCCTCATTTTTCTTCCCCTCTGACGATAAACATACGTATCTCTCATTATCCGAGAAACAAAAAAATTAATAATAACGATTATCGCGTAGCAATAATTTTACACGGGGTATATAATGCTCTCACACGCTCGGTATGAGTTAATTAATTCTTGGAAATCGTTAACAAGCAACGCTCGAAACACGCTCCCTTTGGCCTTTTTACCCCCCGCCCTTCATTCAGATATAATTTCTCTTCCAGGGTGATCCGGCATACATATCTATTGTTCGTATGTTTTTTTTTTTTCTTGAAAAATAAAAACAAAATCTTGCAGATACGGATCAGAGGCACATTTTTTTTTCTGATACTGTATTTTGAACAAACTTTCGTATTTAATTTAAAGTAGGATGTGACAAAGATTCATTATCAAATGGTGATTATGATTTTTTTCTTTAACAATTAAATTCCTCTTGGATTTTGGATTTGTATAAATGTTGGAAAAAAAGTCATGCACCAAATCCGAAAAGGTCGAGAGTCAAACGTCGATCGACTCGAAGGTGAAAATGCTGCATACATACGTGCGCGGTATTGCACTTTAACGATATTTGATAAGGACGATTTGCGAAAGATGCAACCAACGTACCAAGACCTTAAATGTTGCATCGCGTTTCATAAAATCGAAACGATTTTTTTTCCCTATCGTCGAGTGTTCGAGAAGAAAAGAGATAAATCGAAGTGGCGTTATCAGCGATCGTCAATCTTGATCCGCATATGTGGGTGGATTACGGGTCGCCTCAATATCCATCTTGTGGAGCATATAGAACATCTTTACCGGATATTCATTTGCTCCTCGTATACCTGTGTTCGTATACGAGAAGAGGGAGAGAGGTCGCGTCATCTGGAGCCGCATATACGGTGGAGAGAAGCGCGTTTAAAGCTCCCTTGCTTTTTGATGAAACTACAGAGGAATCGCGAGCACGTGACCTCGATCGAGGGCACAACGAGATCTTTCATACTTGAAGGAAGCTCGTAAAATTCAAATCGTGACAAACTCGGAAAAATACCACGACCCATTCGCATCTCATTAGCCTTATAATCGTGTGGTCGGATCTTTTTCGACACGTAGCATCTGCGATTTCCCTTGAAAACTTGAAACTCATCGAGATGCGTTCTGGATACGTTTTGACTTTGTTTTTGCGAATATCTTATCTGAGAAAATAATTGAGGAATGGACGAGACAAAAGTAAATAAATGTGAGAGCCTCACAAGGAAATATTTTTATTCAGAAAAAAATTTTTTTTTCGACAATTAACACTTTTAAAAATTTAAAAAACTTCACTAACCGTGGCTGGGTTAAGTATTTACTGTGGGAGCTAATCCGATCTCGAGTGATAGACTAGTTTAAGATACCTTGTCAGGAAAGAGAAGATAAAAAAGAACTACAATGTTCACATTCATGATAATAATTCGAAAACGAGTGGTGTATACTTGGACTAATATTTGACAATCGCTTCCCATCCGTTGGATAACGATTTACAAATATTGGGATGCGCGTGTTATTTCTCCACTCGTTCTTCCATAACTATCGTTAGTCCGGATATTATATACACCTATTTCTTGTCTCCTCATGCACAAATAGTTTTATATTTGTGGTGGGAAAATTTTTTTTACGAAAAAAAAATCACTTCCGTAATTAAAATAATGACGAAATGGTCTCAGGTTATTGAGAAGCTGATAAATTTCGAGACACACCTGGAAAGGTTCAAGAAAATTTTTGACTCAGTTAACAAAAAATGGGACATAAAGAGAATTCCCTGGGGAAATAATTTACTAAATTTTAAGCATCCTCAGGTTGTCCAGAAAATCGCAATACATTGCCTCAAGCCATGCTGTATATCTAAACACAGACACATTTGTATTATTATGTACGAAGTGCTGTCGATGGTGCCGGTAAGACTGACGACCATATCGCTTGACCACCTCTCATCATATTCTTATTATGGCTCTAACTATTTCTCTCTCTCTCTCTCTCTCTCTCTCTCTCTCTCTCTCTCTCTCTCTCTCTCTCCCTCTTTCAGTCGATCAATATTCATCCTCTCGACCATGTTCCACTCGAAAGGATCGTCAAAACCCTTACCGCCTAGCCTGTAGCAGACAGTAGATGTCTATCGAATGTATCTATAGCCCAAGGCCCTTGTCTATCCCCACGGCTTCTCCATATACTGCCGCGAGAGATTTTTTTTTTTTTTAACATTTTATCTGACGTATTTATTATTGAGCAAGACTCGGCCTGTACTGAGCTCAAGATGCGCATATACGAGAGTACGTTTCTGCAGGAAATTATGCGCGCGTAAACTTCATAGGATAATACGTCAGGATTGCACAGGACACTGTAGGACAAGTCGACCTGGCTTTAAGTCTCACCTTCTGCAATTTGGTTGACAATTTTTTATACCATTGTTAAAGACCTACAGGACGCGCAGTTTTTTTTTCTAGATTTTTATTTCTCTAATACCCACTGTTTAATTATGATTCTTTAAAAAAAATTATATCCAAACCAGAAGATTAGCGCGAAAACGAAAATCTGAAAAATTCTTCATTTGATATAAAAAGGTTTAATTCAAATTCCAGAATGAGAGAATATTTGTACGAATCATTTGGAGGATTTTTGACACTATTTTTTTTAAATTAGCTGATCTTTCTATTTACGTAAAATTATTTTTAAAAATTTTTGACTGAAAACCCAACTCGCAGAGGGACGGAGGGTCCGGGAGGGTTCACAGCTAGGTCGATTTGACGTGGAATTCCCTGTATATATTCGTGGGTATTTGTGTGTGTGTTTCCATCCAGCTATTGGTACACACAGCCATCTGCTGGATCGTAATAACCGAGCATATGAGAGATCCTTCTCTCTCTTTTTCTTTCTCGATGTTTAGCCCCCGGTACCTTTACGGCCGTATGTTTTAATTGCTTCGCTCCAACTATCTTCGAATACACATCTATGCTTAGGTGAAAATTATTTATTCTCGTCTTTAGCATGTATATAAAGTGACTGCGAGTATGTATATTATTTGTTTCCTTCTATTTGCAAGTTCATACATTACTTAATGAGAAATAATAATTTAAAATTCAGAAGAACAATTGGATCCTCGATAAAAAATCCTTTTCATATAAACTAATTTTTCATCAAGCCCACGGGAAAAATATGGAAAACAACTTTTTCCCGCGAAAATATATTTTTTACTTCAAACAAAATATGAGATATTATTTCTTTACATATATATACATAGCACGTATTTTTTTTCCATATAGGGGCATTAATTTTGACATTATCTCACGATGAGTTATCACACATTATCATTCACACGTACTCATAGAGCTTTATGCGTTTATAACCGCGAGAGATTCTCGTACAATTAGTGAGGATGAGCTTGTATTAGTGAGAAGCACTGCAATCTCGTGTGATACGACGAATTCACATGATCGTGAGATTTCACCGAGTGAATTTATGTTTTATTGTAACGTGAGGTTTTCCACTACCCTCGCAATCATTAAAATGTATTTTTCTCGAGGATTTCATAACAGAATATTTTGCCTGGATATACGGACTCTACATTTGTATAACTCGCATTTTCCAAAACATTATGTGTGGTAAAATAGCAGAGAATGTCTCTCGATTCTCAGTTGGAGGTTGGGTTGAAGGTCCCTCCATAGTTGGCATGGAATTCCCCATAAAAGCATATAGGGTGAATCCAGCAGTAAATTAATAAAGAAATTCCACCGGTACAAGAAAACCTCTGTTAAAATAACTAGAAATATATATATGTATATACCGATATTCGTAATCTTAGCAAGCAGAAAGTATCATTGCTCTGTTCTCCAGTCGGTCGAGTATCATTCGTTGAGAAGAACGAGGACACGCTAGTGGATGCCTTACCGGTATTCCAGTTACAGGAAATTACTTTTTGCGATAATACTGATCGATCTGGTAACTTGTGAACTCGCTCTCATGCTCCACTGAGTTCTCACGCGTCCTGTAATTTCTGTCTTGCCGACGTGGTATTTATACTATACTTGCTCGCGAAGAACGTGATAACCGTGACTTTTGCTACTCGAGCAATGTGTACTTGAACCGTACGGGATCGAATAGATCGGTAAAGTCACAAGAAGGTACGGCTAGTTACATTGCACAAAAAAAAACCTTCACTATTATTATTATTGTTATTATTATGATTGCTCGTTCTATTTTTAATGAATGAAAATATTCGAGAAGGAGTTTGAATCGTTTTTTGAAACAATTTATGATGTATTGTTATACGTTAATTTTTTTCGAAACTCCGATTGACAATATCAACAGTTTCTTCATGAAACAATTGAAGATTGTTGTCTTCTGCTCATCAACGCTTGGACAGACAAACAAAAACTGCATCAATTGTATTATGTACCGAGAGACATAAATTAATTCGCTGCGCAAAATAAATAGCCTTTAACAGCGACAGGCAGTATCTGTAAAATTCGTACAACACCTATACCCTCGTCAATGTCATTCCTATCACACCGAGAGGTTTTTGTTAATTAAAAGCCGTAAAATCTGCGGGTATACGGGATAAACACATGGAGGAGCCCCCCTCCCCCTCACCCCGTCTACACGACAATCTTGGTCGACACGCCAAGATGCTGGGGAAACGAGAAAGATCCGTTGCGAATGTAAATCACCGCCAAAATTGGACCGAACCTTATTCGGAATTCAATTACTCACCGGGATTTATATACACAATGTCGAAGCGACTGAATTTGGCTTGTTGTATACGCGATACTCGAGAGTCGAGAATCTTCGGTTGAGTGCAACCAAACAGGTCATAGAAATGACACGTTGTCATATATAGAGACAGGAAGAGAGAGACAGGAAGAGAGAGCAAGAGAGAGAGAGAGCGAGAGAGAGAGAGAGAGATGCGGAAACGTGAAATGTTTTTCGTGTCGTATGCATGTGAAAGATAGTTTCAATCGTCACGAGATAGCGTATATAAGTCTTATAGCTTGTTAACGATGCCAAGTCGAGCAAAGAGGAAACGACAAAACGAACTATAAAACGAGTGACAGAGAGTTATAGATAAGAAAGCCCGGGGCAATATGAGAGCATCTAGAAAAGATTTTTACGATCTATAAAGCTCGTACTCAGAAGAAAAAAAAAAATGATTCACAGGGAAAGAAAAGAAAATTACTAAAAATGTTAGTTTTGCCATCAGCCAATTGGGTTTAAAGTGCAATTGGAGTCATTTTTAAATTGAACGAATCTAAAATACGAATTAGAAGGCAAATAATGTGGCCTCGTTTTGCAAACTTTAAAAAAAATTCTTCGGGATTTTCGAAATATTTACGAGGTTTCGATGCGTAGTTGCTAAATTTTTGTATTAACAAATTTCTACTTAGCTAAACAATTGAGATACCGCTACTGCGCCGAATAACCCCCGCGTCGAGCAGTCCCGGTTGCCACGTGTACACAGGTATACCGATGCATGCGTTTGTTCGTAACGTGGCCTCGCGGGATTACGCGGATAGATGATCGTCGCACTTGTGATTAATGGACACGCGTGATGCGAGAGTACACATGCGCTCAGCTGAATTCACGATTGATAATCTCTCTCTCTCTCTCTCTCTCTCTCTCTCTCTCTCTCTCTCTCTCTCTCTCTCACCTCACCTTTTCTCTCTGCACTCTCTTCGCGCTATTCTCGCATTATGTTTCGCGAGGTGTCCCACAGTGCAACCTTTCTGACAAATGGCTCGATTTTAACAGAAATATATTAGCAGGAAAGTACACAAATAGGCGATGAGCTCTGACTGAATTTACAATTATCAATCTACGAGAGAGAATTGCGAAATTAAAAAAATTAATAACATCTCTGAATCCTGTTGGCTGTTAATTTCCGATTCTTCGATAAATTTATAAAAAAAGATTTCGATATTATTTTGCAGAATTGAAATACACGAGTCACCGTCTTTTTTTTTTTTTTATTCTGTGAGCGCATCGAAATTCGAGTTTTAATCTGTTTTTAATTTAATATTATTAACGAACCGAGAGATGAACTCACTGTGACTAACGTGTACGCTGACCCCGATCACGCGCGAAAATGGAAAATGGCAAAGGATTGACAAAGTGAGAGACCAAGAAAAGTTAGTGTCCCGAGATAAGGAGTTTACCGGGATTCTGATAAATATACATTCAGGTCGGAAGTGAAGTAAGAAGAGGCGAGGATAACGGCAGGAACGGGGAGGAAAAAACGAGTGAGCGAGTAAATGCGTTTTGCAGAAAACCCAGAGAGAGAGAGAGAGAGAGAGAGAGAGAGAGAGAGAGAGAGAGAGAGAGAGAGAGAGAGAGAGAGAGAGAGAAAGAGAAAGATGGAAAAGCCTCGCGTCCAAGCGACAAACTATAAAGATAGGTTTTACGGCTCCTGGTGCCTGTGGACTTTTCTCTGCTGTTCCGTTATACGTGAAAACCATTGCGCCTCCCCATGTTGGGCTTACCAGGACCGTGGGATGACGACGTCGAGGACTTTTGAACCGTGGCCATGCACAACTACCACAACCAATGTGACAAAATGTATATGTATAGAGAGAGAGAGAGAGAGAGAGAGAGAGAGAGAGAGAGAGAGAGAGAGAGAGAGAGAAAGAAAGAGGAGAGAACCAATGGAGCGAAAGCGAGATTCAAAGAGCCTTGGCGAGCTGCGGGTTGAGCTGGTTTAAAGCGAGCGGAGAATGAAGCTGGAGGACGATGACATTGTAAGGAGAACGACGAACGTTCTGAGGGGAAAAAAAAAAAAACGGACAACGAAGACGACGACGAGAATGCTCATGGCATACGAGGCCCCTGGGTGCACTTCCGGTAACCACAAAAATTCAAGATCCTATCCCCGCCTGAACCGCGCGCGTGTATTCCGCACAACATCCTGTTGGCGAGATATACCGCGCTGCAGATGCAACCCGTGATGATGTTGAGCGAAACTTATCGTTTTCCTCTCGAAAATAACCCCGAGGGAAAGGATAAGTCCGTGGAAAATTGGGAGGAATTGGAGTTGTACATGAGGATAGAGTGGCTTGGGAAATTAGAGAATTTTTTTTTTTTTCAAAGATTGACGCAATTGATCCAAAAAATTGTGGATTTATCGACAATTAAGTAATTCTCTGTTTTCATTCGGTAATCAGCCGGCTTGAAAGTTTTAAGCTAATTTTCTTGAAATCACAGTAGAATGACACGCGGCTCATATCTCGAGAACCAATGAAGCAATAAATTTCAAGTTTTACCTGCACACGGAGAATAGCCCACACTGCAAAGTAGTGAAGGTAGAAAATATTCAATACTTTCTATTTTCATGAAAAATAAATGAAGGTATTTCAGTAATTAATATCATTAAAGGGTACTTTTAGACTCTCTGAAGTAACTGAAATTAAAAAAAGGTATATATGTGTTTTGCAATAATATATTTCGTGCGATGTCATGCATCACAGTAGTTGTAAAAACACCGCACAAAGTAGCACGGTTTGGAACGCGAAATTTCAGCTGTCGTTGATAAATCCTGGTGGGCTTTCCTCATCGTTATGACGTTTCGCGAATTCAGAGATTTACTTTGTGATGGATAATTCACAGTGCTCTGATATGCCACAAGGCCGACGAACGTTTCATTTGCTTGGCGTGACGAAAATATAAATAAAAATAATACAATAAAAATTACGTTTGGATGAAAAGAATGAAAATAAAAACTCGATGGGTTCTTTAAGCTCCATACGCAAATCCGATAGTGCATAGAAAATTTGTCCACTATATCAATGTCCAGTGAGTGCTGAAAAAAAATGAAACGTTTATTCGTTAAACGATCGGAAGGAAAGAAAAAGAAAGATCCGCTTTGTAGCTCATCGTCAAAGTCCTAAGCGATTCTTTAATGAAATTCAGCTTTTGCCGTATAGTACAATCGTCAGGGGTTTTTCCCAAAAAATTGACGACGACTTACGAGCTTTATGTCTCGTTGACCGTCTGGATTTTTCATTGGGCTTTCTCGAGCACCGCTGGTATTTATCTCCTGAAAGATACGCTCTCTCGACGAGACACTGACGCTTATACATATATACTATATATATATATATATATATATATATATGCGTGTTAAATCCTCCGGGGAAGAAGGAAGAAGAAAAAAACTTTTCAACGGCACCGTGCGAGGGTTTAAACGAAACATTACTTATCGCTCATTTCCTCGAATATATGCTCGAGATATCTCAGTAATTCATGAAAAATTGGGTCGGATATTCGTTAGCGCGAAAAAGCTCACGATGATGTTACGGCGATGATTGGTGAATGTTTGCGGATTATGAGAGAAGCAATGCGAGCTTGAAAGTCCACTCAGCGGTAAAATTCGTAAATATTATCGTTTCATTTTTTTTTTTTATCTTTTTATCTTTTTAAATTCTTCGTTGCATTGAAGTTTCGGCGGAGAAAATGATGTCTTTGGTCGAAAATTATGCGAATGCATTATTTTTGTTTATGCGTACCGTGAAAAGAAAATTCAAACATCTCATAACCTTATAGAATTAATCGATCTATCGAGCTGAAACTTTGCACGGATCTGAAGAAGAGATATACGTCTGTTAACTACGAATTTCGTTGCAATCGATCGATGCGTTGAGATTTTGTGATAATTTTAAATTTTTGAAAAAATGTCTGATTAAATTCCTATACACGCACAAATTTTTAGCAATCGAGATACAAATATATGTATAATAAAATAAATCATATATTTATTTATTATAATATATTGTGGGCACGAGAACTGTGCAATCTTCCTTTTTCAAATAGAAACGAGGCAAGCGACATGTTATCAATTTTAAAAAAGGCTTAAAAACTATATCATAGCACGTCAATTCGCGATACATTTGTTTTCTCAAATAAATGGAACAATTAGTCAGCAAAAAAAAAATAGCACAAATAAAATAATAAAAAATTCATAAAATACCAAATAAAACGTTACATTTTTTTCATTAAATTTGTATAACGTTATTAATTTTATTATTATCCCTTTACTCACATGGAATCCGTGATAAAAATTTATCAATAGGCCTCTACGAGAGAGGACAAAAATTTATCACAATCACCTAAGGTTGCAAATAAATTTCGAAAATGTTTGAGCGATGGCGGGAATAGTTGGAAAACGATTTAGTCACAGATCGAGCAGCTGCATAGCTTGGCACTCAGTGCGGTATGTTAAATATGTATAAATATATTGAGGTAGAATCCAGTCGGTCATAAATTACAATGATATGTTTCTCGTCTGCGTTTCACGAAGCGTTCCCGATGCACAAGTATTTCGCTGCATACTATATATATATATATATATATATATATGTATGTATCTGCAACCACACCGAGGGATTCTAGTGCGCCTGTCAATCGACGACTGACGAAAAAAAATTAATGAATAAACGTCGTAATGAACCCGAGAAAAATTATTCTCTTAATTGCAATAATAGTGAGGAAAAAAAAGTAAAAGTAAAAACGTTGTAGACGGAGTGACTCATATGCAGGATAGCCGATCACTAATTAGCGTTGTAAAAACTTTGGTACCGAGAATCCGATCTTGGAATTCCGATAGTGCGTTGCAATGAAATAAGAAAACTGGAGCAAGGATCATTTCTATGCAATGGGAAAATATCGGAGACAATAAAAATGAATCCCGGACACGTATTAAAAGTTTCGAAAAAGCTTGCAGAGAATACAAAAGTTTCGAACGTTCGAAATTGCAGACGCCATAAGCACCATTTGTGAACTCTTCGCGCTGTTTTGCATACTTTGACGCGATAATTTCGGTATTTTTTTTCTGTTCATCGTCGCAAAGCTTCTTCAAAGAGAAAGCAATATTATATATCACTCAATTCATAATTCTATTATAATTTCCTGTTTCTTGAAATCTCGTTAAAACGGAAATTTAACACGCGTTCCACGATGACTCGACAGGATATGAGAATAAAAGCAGTTCTTCCAGAAGAGATCGTTCCCGCGTTTCTTATATCAATTTTCGGATAGCACGTGGTGCAAATTTATTCGACGCTTGCGCGCGCGATATTCTATCTCGCGTCGAACTTGCGCGTCTTCTCACGCCCTCGCAAACCTCTTTCCGTGGCTTTTCGTGCACACGCCAGAGGCCGCATCTCGACATTGGCGAGAACCGCGGGTGCGAAAAGACGCGAGAGAAACACACGCGCCTGGTGGTGGATTCGCCCGAGGCCATATAGCCGCGCGCTCGCGCGAGCAAACTCTAGCGCCCCGCGAGTGAAAAATGCACACGCGAGCTTTGCGAAGGAGTGCACTCGGGTGGTCGGTGTTGAGGCTCTTGTTGAAACGAAGCTGCGGCGCGCGCGATCATCGCGAGATTTCGCCGTGTCCACGTTTCGTATATCCGCGACACCAGTTCGCGATCCTCACGCGGTGAGAGCTTTGGACCACCGTCTCGCGCCCAATCATTCCAACGATTCGCGATTTTACAATTTTTTTTTATTTTCGGCTTTTTCGCACTTCTCTCAGTCATTGTGCATTTATCGATGAAAATCAAAACGTGACGAAATGACTTTTTTTTTTTAATCACTATTTTGAGAAATGATTTTTTTTTTTTTTTGGACTATACTCCGATGAAAATGACACGACGATTTTAGTGACGTGATTTGTGGACATTAATTTTCCGTACAGTCTTCATAATGATTAAAAGGCGGTTAATTCTTGCGTCAAATTTATGCTTGGTCATGAGAAGGGCACGAATAATGTGGGCGCTTTAGGAAAATATACATTTCGTCCGTGGGACGATAATTACGGTTTAATATATTCGCTCGGACAACTCGGTGAATGAGTAAATTAAAAAACAAAAAAACAAAAAAAAACAATGATTTGTTATCGGTAGACGTGAATATTTGTTCGTGAATGTTGGAAAAAATTCGGAAAATTATCGAGGCAAAGATTCCCGTGAATCACTGAATAATTGTAATTCATTTTGGGAAGTAATAGCAAAAAAAAAGGCTTGTAGAAAATTTTAATCGCCCGAGTGAAAGTGGAAATTTTCAGCAAGGGGGGGGGGGATCTTTCTTGCCCTTTAAACTCGATTGGGACAGCGGCAAAATGTACCGTTGAGTGTAACACGCCTCTCGTGTGTACATCGAAAACGTGGAGTACACGAGAAAGACAAAACGGCAAACGTGGCGAACGATTTTTCGCGGGCTATATATTCACAAGCGTGGGAGAGTCAGAAGGTTCACGGGAAGCGAGAGTTACCGTTCGTTTCGTGGGCCAACGAGTTCAATGAGTTCGCGAGGTCGCTTGATTTATCGCCTGTATTTTATTTTATTTTATTTTTTCAAATTTTTAACCGTCGATTCGACCAATTTTCCATTCGTAAATCCGCGTGAAATTAATTTACTCATAGGCATTTTTTCAAGAAAAAATCTCTTTCCTATCAAGGGATTACAACCAAATCAAGGATAGAATGTAATTTGCGAATGCGATCCAACGAAATTTCGATTTAAATTATTTTCAATTAATTCGCGAAAATTAATATATTTTACGAAGCAAAATTAATTAATCCTATCGGTTAAAATGATGTATGAAAAATTAATTGATTCGTAATAATTTTTTTTTTTTTTTAATGAAAAGTGAAAAAATAATGCGGCGCTCTGACGAAACGATGAACAAAATAATGGACAAACGGGGTTGTTGATCGGTGTCGGTTTTTCGTGTAATGTCAATATCCCGGGCAAAGTCTTGGCCGCTTTTGCTTGGCAACGGTGCAATTGTTGCACCGAATTGCCGTACACCGGATCGAAAAAATTCGGAACTCGATGGCAAAGATATCGTCGGGAAAGGGCAGAATAACGAGGGATCGACGAAAGTGAATGAGACGGTGATAGGAGGAACGATCGATAACGCGAATAAATGCACACGTGGACCCGCGAATTCGCAGATACAAGCGAGAAAATTATTGTGCCGTCATTATTATCCCGAGGGTGGATGGGGATGGGTGATCGCTGTAGTTGGTACACTGGCACATCTGTTGGGCTCGGGACTTCAATTGTCAGCACCGGCGACTCTTACGATACCAGCGAGCATCAAATTTCAACATCAGCCTATTCATACAGCAGGTATACGGATTTATCGATGTATTTTTATCGTGAATCGAAAAATTCATTTTTTTTTTTAGACAATTCGTCGACTATTTCAATCGATGCTCATTAAAAAATTTTCCGTTCGTTCTACTTTCATTGATATCAAACTTAATTAATTCGAGGATAATTTCAATGATTTGAAATTATTGTTTTGAAATTTTCGTCGTTGAAAATATCTTTCAACAACTTCGGTGCGGCAAGAGAATCTTTTCCTTTTTAATGAGCTTCTCTATAAACCGCGTCTTTGTCAAATGAAAAAATCAATAATACATGTAAAAAATCAAGTAAATTTTTTTATTTTCAATTGAGTGCAAAATTCGGTAAAGAAAACAGAGGCTGTATCCGTAGGCTTCTTATATATATACGCCGCTAAAGAGCAGGAGCTTGTTATTCCGTGCACATACTTTATAGGACCTTGTTTCTCGCGCCTGCTCTCTATCGCGCCATTTTCCACGGCCAAAACGTGTTTCAACCCAAACACACACTATATCTGGCAATGCGCGTGTTTGTTTATTCGCAATTTATAATACACTCTCGAAAGATAGCTGTAATGAGCATTTGCCAGAAGCCCCGGGGGACTCGTGTATGTTCATAAAATCGAATTAAGTGACAATCTACACGGCCCATTATTTCAACATAATGAGGAGATAAAATGTACATTTCCTCGTTAAAAGACGAGGCATTCGTATTATACCCGTTGAAGAGCGAGAGGGAGAAAGGGAGATACCGCCAAATATAGATAAGAGCAAGCTCTTTTCTCTTCAACGAATACGGATTGTTCATCCATCCACATATCCTAACTTGATGTATATCTGTTTTCGAGCTATTTCAGCGTCGTTTCAACCGCCATGATATCGGTAAATCACATTGCAATAAAAAAAAAAAAGCTCTTCGCCATAAGTAATGTTCACCAACTTTCTTTTCGTTAGAGCTTCACCTATTCGGCATTTTTCATCGCGATTTAGCGCAAATTGCGCGGGTCAGTATTCGTCAATTCCCTTCCCAGCGTAGTAGATACTCCGGAGCGAGCACTCGAGGGTCTTACGAGGGCGGTTACACAGTGAAAGAGCGAGAAATAGATAAAATAAGTTGGGGTGCTAGGTTGAGTGCGAAGGTACGCGATAATCCTCTCTTAGCGACGCTCGTATACTCTCTCTCTCTCTCTTTCTCTTGAACGCCTGTAAATTTCAACAAGTTCTTCGAGCACTTCCGCCGTCGTTGTTAGTGGGAAAAACCTGAATTGGAAGGGGTTGAATCATCGATTTCACGCTGCCGGATGAGATGTGACTCGCAGCAGCGTGTAACCCGGTTTACTGCTGCAACAACTTTCAACCTCTGTTTCGGGATAGCTCGGGACGTATATAATAACAGAAAAGCGAGTCCGAAGGTATAAATCGGCGAGATTGGGAGCGTGAGATAGACAGAAAGAGAGAAAGAGGTAGGAGAGCTATGGGCGAATTGTCCCATGATTTTGCTAGCCCGAGGAGATTACAAAATCCGAGAAAATTACAAAACCTATTTTGCTATTAGAGAGACCACCAGCTTTTAGTTTAACTGCTCAGTTAATTTCAATTTATGCAGTTGACTTGAAGTTTGAAGAGTCAATGTTTTTATGAATGATGCCCTCTCGCGAAAAAAAAGTATCGAGCGCTACTGGAAAAATTCCTCAGCAAGATTAATGGTAATTCTCAAAAAGTCATCAAAGGCATAATTTAAAAATATTCCTACTTAGGGTCTTATATAGAAATTTCGATCATTAAACAAAAATCATGTTATCATCCTCAGTTAACAATGCCTTTGGTCACTGTATACGACGTGATTCCGAGTTGTCAAAACCCTCGCCAAGAGAGATTGAGGGAAACCAATTTCGTAAATTGAAATGTCAAATGCGCAAGAAGTCAATGTGAAAAATAACTCTCTTGAGATTCACCGACCCAATTCTTCGGGAGACCCGAGGGCACGTACAAATTTTTCACATGACCTAACACAGAATCACGATGTATTATATATATATATATATATACGGTGAAGTTATCGATAGTTAATCAATAATTGGTTTTTCCTGTAAGAGTAGGCAATTTTTCCAGTATTTTTTTTTTTTTCATTTTGCTCTCTGGTCCAGATTCAATTATTAGATTCGAGGTTGTTCACGGGTGTATGCAACAACGAGGGAGAAGTTCCATTTACGATCGGTCGTTAGTGACAGTAGTTACCAATCACCGCAACATCGTGAGAGCGCGGCAAAGTTCTTTGCTAGAGAAAGGGAGAGAAAGATAGATGGACACAGAGGCAACGTTTGCGCACCAGTTTCAGCAGCAGCAGCGGTCAGGAAGGCATGCAGTGAGAGGGCTGCGCGTCATACAGCCGGTATTATATCGCACTCTCTCGAATCCTGGAGGCATGCTGACCGCTGAGAATCGAAAAGAACGCTTAAACATTGATTTTCAAGGCAAATGATGAACGATGAGTCTTATTTAAAAACGGAAATTAAGAGGAAAAAACAGCAGGAAGGGATGAAACGAGTCTAGCAACCTTCTCTCTCTCTCTCTCTCTCTCTCTCTCTCTCTCTCTCTTTCTCTCTTGGTCACCGTCGTGGTGCGAGGCATCGATATAAACCCCCTAACTTATAGTCCCCTTGAGGAATCAACGTGCGACGCTGAAGTAGTCCCTCTTCGCTCTATCTCACTCACTTCCCCCACCTTTTTCTCTCGCTCTTTCTCTCTCTCTCTCTCTCCCTCCCTCTCTCTCCCTCTATATATATATATATATATATATATACCGTAAAGATTCTTTAGTTTCTCGGTCACTCGGTAAATCCCTTGCCGACTAAAGCTTCGAGGTGCAAGAAGAAAAAAAAGTTCAAGAGGGTGAAACGGAGAAGAAGCGTACGAAAGCCAACACGATGGAACGAAAGAAAAAGGGGGCCAAGGAGTAAATGAAGAAAAATCCAGTCATACCGCATCGCGAGAGAAAGAGATGTTTGGGATTCCGCGAATCGTCATAACGCGACGCGCGCTCTGAATTGAGTTTACAAAAATTTTCGCTCCTTTATAACGCAAAGAAAAAGTTTTTGACATCTTCCAGTTTGATTATGAATGGTCCCTGCTCGACGTACGTTAACTTGCCTTCGTGGTATCGATACCTTTTAATATTTTTGTCAAAATGATCAATTAATCGGTTAATTAATTAACATTAATTGGTTTCTGATGAAATTTTTGTCAGTTAACTTTATTTTGACTTTACTCGATACGTTTATACAGAATCAATGAAAAAAAGTAGTTAAAAATACGAAAATATATAAATACCAGCATCGAAAAAGCGTTGGTGTTCATTTTTGTGTATAATTTATTTGTTATTGTATATTTTATCAAACTGACCTCCACTCTTTTTAATTCGAGAACTTTATTCAATATTCCCGTAGAATGGATGATTATTTTTCAAACTTATTGCAAAAAAAAAAAAAAACAAAAATCATGGAGTGAAGGGTAAATATCCATAATTGAAAAAAGTGCACGTCACGTTTTATACAACATTAGATAATAAATGGATTAAAAAAAAAAAAAAACCCCCTTTGCACCACTGCAAACGCGATGCAGTACAGTATAAGAAGACTGCAGGCGTAATGACAAGGGTTTGAAAAGCGACCATGGAAAAATTGAAAAGGGAATAGGGAGACAAAATGGTACGGAGGGAAAAGAAAAAAAGGTGTTTTTTTTGTATAAGTTGACAGCCTAGACGTGACGAGACACCAAATCCTGTGGCTAGACGCGATAGAGCCGTGAGGATACACTTGAGCGATACATAAATTTCCCGAGAGTATATAATGTACACGTGTATCATCGACAATATAGATCGGACAAATATAACAGAATCTCGAGTATATATATATATATATATATATTTTTTTTTAACCGGAGAATCTCTCAGATATTTTTTGCCACGGTATATCTACATCATGCATCAGAAGCGAAACAGTGCCTAGGGACATCTCGATATCACGATATCGATATAAGAAAAAAATACGATACATCCGTAACCCTCGATTGAAAGAAATAGAAGTTAATGTAAATATTTGGCGACAGATTCAATCAGATTTTGATCAATCTATGCCCAAGTAGATATTTTTACCTTTTTTTTCCAAAATTGAAAGAACAATATTTTAAAAGACCTTATTTCTTTCCATTCCAAAGTGAACTTAAGCTGGTTAGTTCGTATTTTAGCTATAGAGCTCAGTCAACGTATTTTTTCTTTCTATATTTTATTTTTTTACGAGCAATATCCGTGCGGCTCTGCGAACCAAAGTGCCCAATTTTCTGGGTTTATATATATACTTGTGTGATAAAAATTTTCGTTGATTCGTAAATGGGAGAAATTTTATCCACCGAGACAATGGCCTATAATGATATTTCAGGAAAAAACACGAAGAGGGCTGAACTCGCAGTTTTAACGACACTTCTTTTTTTTCTCCTCGTGTCCCTCCGCCCTCGCCATACTTTTGCAAAACTAGCTGCACGATTCTCCCGGAAGTCTGACACATATCGGGCTTTTCTACTGCGCCCATTTCCCACCGCGGACAATTTCATCCTCCCCCTCCCGCGCCTTGAGTCACGTAAATCATCGTGCGACCTACTCTCTTATATTCCTCATTCCTCACTTGAAAGTTCTAATCCATCAGAAAATCTTTAAACCTTACCAAAAGAGTTGTTCGGACAATTGTGAATTGTTCAATCGAACAACGTGGCGAATCATAATAATTCAATTTTATTATTATAACTAATTCGTAAGGGCTCGATATCAGTGCTAATCAAATGGACCATTTTTTTATATTCTCGATTTCTCAATTCAATCGAGTTTTCAACCGTTCCAGGTCATCCAAAAATGGCCGGAACGTTGCTTTTTCCGATGAAGAGGAGAAAAAAAAAATCTTATGCCCAAATGGAATCGATAGCGACTGAAATAGAAACGAGGGTAACAGCGGGAGGGTTGTAAAAATTGCGACAGCAGACGAATATCGACGCGCGACCGATGGAATAGTGAAAGACATTTTTCGTGAGCCGAATAATAATTCTCGTTGAGCGCCAAGTGTTGTCGAGTTAAGAATACGAAGGGGCGAGGGGATCGAGAGATATTCGCGAAATCCAATAAATCAATCAACTTGTTCCAGCCGAAAAGGCTCGATACCGTAGAAAATTACGCGGAGACGATTGACATTTTTCCATGATAGAATTCTTATTAGAAAATTTTACTCGCCGCTCAAGATTTCGTCTCTTTTAACCCTATCGACTCTCTATTTGTTCGTTTTCTTTCAAGAATAATTTGATATCGCATTTTTGTGAATGTCGGAGTATTTTATTTAAAGCAAATATATGAGAAATAAAATAACCATCGCTTTCTACCATTAGCAACCAATTTCAATTTTTTAATTAATTTTTATGGAAAAAATTGAAATCAATTTCTATATTCGAAATATCAATGAACTATCTATGAAAAATTCGCTCTACCAGTCACATTTAATCTTTTCTCTTCGCGAATGTGCGAACGAGCAATATAAGCGTGGGTTTATATTTCGTTCGCTCGAGAAAAAAAAAAAAAAAAAAAAACTTTTCCATAGAGGCAAAAGGGAAACGAAAACTTTTCTTATAACGTGGTCATTTTGCCCGGGAGCGCTTATCGTTCATGACCTTTTTCCCCGATGGTTTTCCCTGTTTTTTTTTTTTTTTTCGCTTTCCCATATACGCCGATGCAGATGCTTCGGTATCAAAGTTTGACGATAAAAAAGAAAACATTGAGTCCTTTTTCCGGAGTCATCCATGCCCGCACACCGAAGAACGAACCGGTGAAGGTGGGGAGTATGCCATATGAGATAAACATTGGTTCAAAAAAAAATTGTGAAACGATAAAAAAAACACGTGGAAATGTTACTTATGAATTTTGAGTATAAATTTCAATATTCCTACAAGGATTTAAAAAAAAAACAGCGAATTTATCGTAGATTTGCCTAGATATATGCGATTGTAAGATGAGAAAATTTGGAGCGTATGTGGAAGATACGTGTCAATTTGGCACAATTGCAATAAACTAAAGGCAATCTGTAGCTAAACTGATAGTTAATTTTTTTTTATCGAGCAGCACTTTCCTTTACTGGAAGACGCCATCCACGTATGTAAATGTTTGTACAATATGTATATGTATACATGGGTATAGTGTAAGACCACATTTCGCATGTCAAGTTCTTGCGGGAAACAGGTTCCTGGTGTTTTTTTTTTTGCCGCACGCACGAGACTTTATATTATACAGAAGGGCTTACCGCGCTTGCGGGAACATCGAAGAAGCACGGACAAAGTGGCTTGATGTGTCGCGAGCGTTCGAAGTTTATCGAAAAAGGCAGTATCAACGCAGTACCTTTTCGTGGTGCTTCCGATTTAGCGCAATTAAATCTCTGTTGGGATGTATACATATTATACTATAAATATTCATCAACTCTTCGTCACCCTGCTGGTTCCATTGAATCGAAAGATTTTAATTTCTCTCGGGGATGCCCATCGGTACATATGATTTTAATTATTATTTCTCCAATCTTCGAGAGAACAAGGAGCAAAAGAGGGATCTGAAAATTTCAGAAATTATTCTTCAATCGATATGTTTTGCCCATTAATTGTTCTAAACCTTTTTGAAATAATATTTTTCCGGGCTTAAGTTTTGGAAAATACAATTCAGCTGGCCATTGAAAATACGCTCGAGCTCGTTCATCGAAAAATAATTAAATAATTTTTTCTTTATTTAATATTTTTTGATTGAGAGTGTCCAGGCCTGTAGTATGAAAATGTTACGAGGGAAAAATTCGTCAACTGTACTACCTCAAAGTTTGGCATTTCGAGAGATACCCCGGCTGAGAAAGTTGGACCATTTGAATGACAACAGTACACAACGAAGTCAAATTTAGACGTGGTCCAAAGCCAAGTTGACGCGAGCTGTTTTCCACTTGGATAGGCAGACTAATTTCTACAGAAACTCGCAAAGTTCTTGTCCTATTTAGAGTAAAATACTAGAAAATCCCTAACACAATATACTGAAAATTATCGAAACGTTTTCGTTCTCATTGCAAGTGAAAAATCGTAAATCCACCGTGTTGGTGTAAAAATTTTACAATGCTTTGACTGCAAAATGACTAAGCTTACAATTTATCCTTTGCGATTTATTCGTAAGTAATTTTTGAATAATTTTTTTAACAGAGAAGTCTTGAAATGAAAAAAATTATTGTCATGTCGCACTTTGATCGTTACGGAAATCCCATGCAATCTTTCTTCGATTCTTATTTGCCTGGGCTCGACCATTTGTCGAGTTAATTCTCTGGAAAGACTTGCGATTTTTTGTCATTAGCCACAGGACTAACAGGGAAATAGGGCGTGTAATTCTACCGGATCGGGCTGATAAATGGCGAGTGATTTATTCGCAGAATTATTTTCCTTTGATCGTTCGTTTCTAGAAATCTCGTGTATCCTCGATACAGAATTATTTATGCAGGCAACTTTATTGAATTTAAGCCAAAAATAATATTAAAAATTTTTTAAAACATTCATAAAGTAAAAAAGTCTGGTCCTAAAAACAGGATATAAAATTTCTTGTGTCGGATTCCAAATTATAACTTTACAATTCTTGAGATATCGTTTTTTTTTTCCAGTATTTTTGTATTTACCGATAAAGTTGATACATTCTGTAGAATTCATATGAATTTTATTCAAATTGAGTAAATTTTTTTTTGCGATCTGTAGTCGCTTTAATTTAACTTTTATACGAGTGGGAAATCCACTCTATGCTCATTTTTTTATTCCATTTATTCATTGAGCTACGAAGTTCTCTTCACTTTTGCCAAATTTTCAAAATCACATCAACGATTTTTGCAATTAGTCTACGTCTTAGGTATCCGGACGAGTGAATTTCACGCCGTAGACTCCCGTCGCTGCTGTCGGTAACTCGCCACGAGTCGATATAGCAGAAAAATCCGGAATTTCCCGATACAATCACAGAATACGTTTTAGCACGAGCTACCCAAGTTACGGTTGCTTTAACCAATGACAAATAATTTCAAGATCGTTATATTTTAGTCTCCTGACATTGCCGACGACCGATGTTCAGTTACGAGTCTTCCAGTTCCACCAAATTTCACCATATTCGGAAATTTCGTGCTCCAAGTAGAAATTGCCATTGATGGTCAGACACCGACCGAGTGGTCGTAAAATTTTTCCCAATGTAGAAAGTGCATCGCTATACTTATATTTTTTTATGGGTATTCTCATCAACGAATATTTGCCAATTTTACTGTCGACGATAAAAACATTGCTCATCAATGATTGATTTTAAATTGGCCCATCGCAGGGAATTGTTTGCATTTCTCAATTGCACTTTTGTTACTGCTCTTTCTCTTTTAACGTTACATCATATTATTGCACGTTACTTTCATCGTTATTACTGCTGCAATCAATCAGTCGATAAGGGACGAGGGCTTGTGTATCCGTGTAATTTTCTGTTTACCATTTTTTTCGCCAAAGCGAGCATCGTACTAGCGCTGTTTTCATCTTTTTTACTGCGCTTCCTCGGGCGTTATGCAACTCTTTCAAAATTGCATAAAAGTATAGAAGCAACGAAAAAACAAAATCAAATTGGCACACATCTATGTTAATTAATAAGCAATTAATGAACACTCTGACCCTCGAGCTAGTAAACAAAATATGTACACTTCTTCCCAGTACAAAAAAAAATTCCCCAAAAACTCTCTTTAATGAATGAAATTGTCTATGCCAAATAGCCGGCTACCTCAGTGCAGGCTCCATCGACGGATAATGGAAAATCCATTTTTCGAAGAAAACTGAAAATAGAGTGGGAAACGTATAAAAGAGAATAGGGTTACCCGAAGCAGTTGGAGATTTGAAGACATTTTTTTTACGATCGAAAATATAAACTTTTTTTTTTTGGGAGCACTCTGTTCGTCGCGGACAATCCAAAGTGATGGTCTTATCCCATATAAGCTCATAGGGGATGACGTATAGACAATAATATGGAAATGACAACCAAAGTTGTCATTTATCGAAATCGCAGCTCGGCAAAGCTTCGATATATACACACAGCATGTTTTCGCAGTCTACATAAATTCTGCAGAAGGGGCGGGGGAGTCTGATCGCGAGGACTGAGAAATTTTACGAGTGCGTACGGTAGAAGTTTGCATACGTGGGGAAAAAGTCTTGCTTGCGTCGAAACGATAATACTACTGCATAGGTATATAAAAAAAGAATAGTATTTGGTTGCTGGAAGGATTGCCATTTTATATTCAGTTGTATCTATTGGACTACAAATATATATATATATATATATATATATATATAATAGTTACATGTTCCGAAGTAACCATAACGCGGCATTCGTGTTTCTCGGTTCCTTTAATTTTTTTCGTCGTCGATGCACATACAGACGTCTTGAAATAATCTAATTCGTCGAGATCCCACAGTATCGGACACAACGATGCGAAAACTCTCCGTCGTACAACTGAACGCGTCCTGCACAAATGAACGCGAGATATTCATCTCTCGTGCAAACCGATGGAATAAAAAGAAAATGAGGAGAATGCTGTCATGCAAAACACAATCGAGATTCGGAGGTTCGACGACAAGAGACTTTTTTTGCAAAGAGGAATCGAGATACGTTCTCTCATTCGGAGATTCACAGACAGAAAGAGATCTGCCAATCTCGTCTAGCTTCGTAAGAAATACAACAGAGAAAACAGAGTTCGTCAAACTCGTTACATGTTTCCTCGGAGTAATTGAAAGAAACCGCAAGTCGATGAAATTCTTTCCTATCAACGATCTCCAATAATGCTTTCGAGATTTGATCGAGTATATATGTACCTACACTTATGTGCGGACATACATTGATGCGCGTATGGGATATTCCGCGCTAATTCAGCCTTTTAATTTTTCGAAATTTTTTATGGGAGTTTTTGCAAAGTGCCAAGATTTTTCACGAATTTATCAAGATTTTTCAACGACATACTTTGACGACAGCAAAATACAAAACAAAAAAAAACCAAAATATATACAGAAACCTAAAGCTTCTAGGAAATTTTTTTTTCTTCATAACCTTCCATAAGCGCTAAAAAGTATAAACGGCAAAAATAAACAATGAGGTAAACGTCCCAATAGCCTGACGTGTACCAGTAGCCGGACACCCCATGTTAAACTATATCTATATAGTAGTATATAATTTCACACGGGGTGTCACGGCTACTGGTACACGTCCGACTATTGGGACGTTTACCTTAATGCCGAAATCAAAATGTAGCTTAAGAAACTTTATATTAGTGTCTTTGGGTCATTTTCGCCTCTTAATACATTCAGAGGCCCATGAGAAATCATTGGGAAACATATACTCAAAAACCTGAATCTTCTATCCGTATATATTTATTAATTTTTTTCTTTGTACTATGGACCGTTTTCGATACATGGAAATGCAGTATCGTACAATAGTATATTTTACCGGATCTCGCCAAATTTTTTCGTGCCAGAAGTAAAACTGAAAATTTTGTATTAGTTCGCGGACATTCTTGAAACTTTTGACAACCACCGATTTTTTTTTTTACAAATCAGGTGGTCAAGTTAGCGTAGAATATCCCATACATGTATCATTCTATTTATATAATGGTTACGATACAAAAAAAAAAAGTTTTTCGATCAATCGCGAAAGTTCAACATGATTTTCCTTTTTGCTGTCATTCTCGTGTCCGAGAGAAGGGAATGAAAAAAAAAAAGTAAGTACTCATCCGGCAATTTGTTCGTCTCGCGCGTTAGACTGCACCGTTCACGCACAAAATCGAAACGACTTTATACGAGGGGGGAAAATATCATCAAATTTTACGAAGCGCGACGGGGCCCGCCTCTCGCATTGCTATACGCTACGTACATTCATGTTCTTGGTATACTCCTTATCCCCCTTTCTCCACATTATTTTTTTCTTACTATGTGTTTCATTCGCGTTTCGTTCCCAATCGGCCGGCTCTTCTTTTGCGCCGAATTCGGCATGTCTTTCCTCGTGCGTGAGCCCGTTGGCAGTTTCGGGCGTGTGGTCCCCATAATCACAGGTGGATGATGGTCCCTCACCAAATGGATCGTTTCAGGGTAATAAAATATTTTGACGATCAAATTTTCACCCAAAGAGAGATGGCTCGCTGGCAATTTCGTACTTCAGGCCACACAACATATTTCTCAAAGATCGAAAAATTTATCAATGAATTTTGTGAAGATTCGTTGCCTTGGTATTTGGATGGAAAGGAAAAAAAAAAAATAGGAATACTCGTGAATCAACTGAGACAAACTGCACATTTACGTGTGTGTATACGTTACAGCGCTGTGTACTGTCCCGGGCAAGCGAACGACTCCGGAGTTGGCCGCTATATACGAGGGTAGGTAATCTCCACGACTGTGGTAGAAGGGGACACATTGTTCGCAACGAACTATAAAGCAACTTTCACCCGACAGTTATGTGTCTCGGATTCGCAGCTACTGTAGTCGGTGTACCGGCTATAATGCGGAGAGTTTAGTGCAGACGCTCGTGGAGTCACTGTGAAACTCTCGGCTCTCGCACAGACCGCGGGTTAACATCCCCGCGATTTATTACGTGTGTAATTGTTTGTTCTAGACTGTGTACATTTTTTTTTTTTTTTCAAGCTGACGGCAGAGAGCGTAATAAAATGTCGAACAATATTTTTTTATAGCAGAGGCGAATCATATGTCAGGCTGACGATTCGAATATTTGCATCTCCAGGTATATAGGATGCAAGTGTCATCAATCAAAAATAAACGTACTGCAACGACATTGGAGATTTGTTTTATATTTACGATTAAGATTTACGATTTCTATTATCGACACCTCAAGCTTCCACCTCTCTGCTGCCACGATTCTCGATCGCTCCGTATAATGTTGATCGGCGTTGAAATCGTCCTAACGATACAAAGAATTCACGGTAGAATTGCGACTGCCGCTTTTTTTTCCGATCTGCAGGACGATTTATCGTTTTTACACCCTCCCTCGATAGATCTCTGGAGCTCGAATCGATCCAATTATGGAAAACCGGGTAACTCGAGAGACGCGCAAGCGATATATCTCGTGCGAAAGCCGGAGCATACGCGCGCGCGCCCATCTTATATCCGTGCGCACCGGTTCAGCCATTCTATGCGTTGGTCAGCGTGTGGCGTCCGACCGCGAGAGACACCTGATTTCTATCGGATGTTACAAGAAAGGTGTGGTCAATGTAGCATCGACGCGTTGAAGATGGACTTGAAATTCGCATCTCATGCGCATTCACTACTGGTTTGACTCTCGGTGTTTTTCGTCTCATTGTTTTGCTTGACGTTACACAGCCGTCGCGCGTTACGTGCCAGCGATGTTGTCGTTAAATGCACGATCGTAACCGAGGAGCGAAGGATCGAAGGGAAAAAAAGTCGACATACACAGTTGGTGCAATTATAATTGGAAGTGATGGAAAGTTGTGTGGAAATTTAATTCGCTATAGATCATTAACTCCGGATTCCGTCCACGCGTGTATTTATTTAATTTCGATTCGTTTGCACGTATCGCATTAAAGGGGATAATAAAAAATATGAAGAATCAACGTCGAATTGAATGCAATCCAGGAGCCGATTATAGTATCGTTCAGCAGGGTGAAAAAAATATTCATTAAGATTTCGATTTCTTTACTAAAATTCTGATTGCCTTTTTGGCCGCTTGTACTTTAAGTGTTTGAATTCAAAGTGTCCCGAAAGTAATATGGGTATCATGAGAATATTATTGTTGAAATAAATGTCCGCTGCTTTGAGGAAGGTGCCTACGAAATTCATTGAGTTGCGTGATTCATTCAATGCCAATCGTTAACACGAAATCTATCGGATTACAGAAAGCATCCTTGAACGAGTTAAGAAAAGGTCGAATTTTCGAAGACGATGCGATGATGGATCGTGTGGTCTATTCGTAATTTTCTTTCAGGATGAGATAGAACAACTTTAATGGTCGTCGCGGTGTCGATCTTCGTTCGCTCTTCTCATTTTGCTCTCATCTCGACCCTTTCTCCACTTCTTGTCCTATACATTTTGCGACTCACGCGTATATGTCACCAGCGTTAAAATGAACGACGAAGCAACCACGCATCCCAATCTTAACGAGCAAAAAAATCTACGCCCTAAAAATAACCTGAACAAAAAAGACAAACTATACTCGTGTGAAGAAGATGGGGTTTAACATACGCCATTTTCTTCATTATCTCCCTATTGGTGAAATCTTGGTCACCCGTTAAGGGAGGGAAGATTTTTTTTTTCTTACTTGCCACAAGGCGAGCCACAGTAATGGGGGAAAAAAAAAACGAAGTGAAAAGAAGCTGCGGAATAGTGGCACGAGGGATTTCCGCGCAAACGCGAAAAAGTTTCAATTATATCGGCGAGAGTCTCGCGTATATAGCCACGGTCGCGATGGGAGCAGTTCCGATGGCCCAAGAAAAAAAAAAGGAGCGATACACTTTTCTCGTTGCACGCTTTCTCGTTGAAAAGATTCCGCAGAGGGTCTGGGAAATCGTTGAAATTTATGGCACACTTATTGGTCCATCGAGAGAACGCAGCGATGCCGTTATCAGTCATTGGCTCTCTCCTATCGCGCATCCAATCACTTTGTCCTGACAATTCTATACATCCAGCATCCGGTAAACGAAATTTTGCTCATCGTTGTGAAAATTGTCCAATACTTTCTCACCTATTTCTACATGTGTATATAAATATTTATACATTTATCTATATTGTATAAATTAATTTTAATTAAATTTTATCTGATGTAAATTTTTATTTCATATTTCCGGAGAAAAATGATTTTTTTGACGTTTTTAAATAGAATTTTTGAGTTTCAAGGAGCAGATTCGTGATCAGCAAAAAAAAAAAAGAATACATCGATACAGGGTCCTAAATGAAATTTCAAAAATCCAAGATTTTCTTTGTAATTTCTGTGAAAAATGAATGGGTTCACTAAAATCGCTGTAAGTTCGTTTCCCGATGGAGTTGTGACCGCACTTTATGTGCTCATTTACTTCAAAAAAATTTTCAAAAAGTTTTCAAAAAAATCGGCAAAAAGTTTTCAAAAAAATCGGCAAAAAATTGAGATTTTTTTTTTTCGTCTTTTACCATATTTTACGGATCCAGGCAATCGGAAAATTTCCACTGATTACGCATCTTATCGAATTTTTTCTGTAAGCCTAAAAATGAACAATAAATATTTAAACTTAACAATATTTAATTATGTACGTGTTTTTTCATGTACGTGAATAAACGATAGCTGCTCATATAAATTGTATTTTGTTGTAATGATTGTCGTATATGCATGCTCGTATATGTACATAAAACTTTCAATAATCCAAATGACTCACGAACTAACTGACAAGCAACTTGGAACGAAGAGCACAGGATGGGACGAAAGATGCGGAAACGTTGAGGATGATAGAGCGAAAAAATGATAGTCGTGAAATATGGAGGGAGGGTTAGGAGGACAAAAAGGACCGGTTGGAGTGCGAGAAGAGAGAATACTCCTGGTTGTTGCAGCAGCAATTGCTGAACGGAAGTCTCGCGCAACACATCCCGTTTGGGGTTGAGGAGAGCCTCGGCAGTGTCCGCGAGCGGTTATGAGAATGAACCAACTTGTTTTCTCTCTAAAGCGCCAAGCGAACATGTCCCCGAAGCGATTCGAAGAAAAAGGAGACTTCCTGACTCGGAGAGATTCCGCCTCGTCCCTTCTTTTGTCACGTCAAGGCAAGCAATGAGGCGGGCGTGTGACTTCGAAAACTTCGTGACAAACTTTGTAAACGATCGAGGATGCTCAACGAATCTGGAAGTGTATTGCGGTGTTGTTGAAAGATTGGGGCGCTAGGCCTCTTGTTTTCCAGAGCAAATAGCGTGTCACATGGGTTGAATTTGTCCCGATTCACATAATCTTCAAGCTCCTATACAG
This sequence comes from Rhorus exstirpatorius, assembly GCA_963564615.1. Lineage (NCBI taxonomy): Eukaryota > Metazoa > Arthropoda > Insecta > Hymenoptera > Ichneumonidae > Rhorus > Rhorus exstirpatorius. The sequence continues at coordinate 18,132,510 of OY751318.1, forward strand.
CGAGCATTGTTTTGGGGCGAAAATCATCAAATATTTATCCACCGAATACATTTGGTGTACGGAGTCCTTATATTGTGAAACGAAAAATCGTTTGCTCAACCGGAATTCCAAGCTGGTTATCTGGTGCCGGTATCTAGGCATTGAAATCATAAAAAATAGTGACCTCATAAAAGAGGCAAACCTCTGTCCACCTTCAATAGATAAAACCGGATGTCTGATGTGGCTGAACCACGAAAGGGAGGAGACGCGGAATCTTTCAATGAAATCGACGATATAGCAGTGACTCGCGCACCATTTGTATACGTATATACTCCCGGGGGGGGGGGGGAGAGAGAGTTTCCTGATGATTTCAAAGTAGGTATAAAACAATATCCACCCCTTCGAACGCATAAAGCAAGCTCACTGATGCGAGATCGCCACAGGAGAGAATTGTTCCCGCGCGCGCGATTCGACGTCTTTTGTGCTCATTCGGGAAGTGTATGCGGAAAGATGCGATGGAGGACGAAAGAGAAAGAATGACGAAGCATTTTGCGATCTTACGAGACCCGCAGTGATCCGCACATTCACCGCCGTATAAATAGTCCATCTGTATATATATTTATATATATATATATATATATATATATATATATATATATATATCTACTTGCACCGAAAGATTCTCTAGTATAAATAATGCTCCGCGAGCCAGTTGGACCGAGAGTTTCATCAAGGATGTATGGAAGCGGACTTGAACGCGAGTTGGACTCTATGAAATCGGATACAATCGGTAGAAAAAAGAATGATCAATTTATAAGCCGTGAACTAGACGGAACAACGCTCCCATTTAATCAAGCAAAATATTAAGAATTGTCGAGTCACCACAGCAGAATGAATTAAAGCCGGTAGCCATTTTTTTTTTTTTCAACAAGAAACAGTAGTTTCAATCGCATTACAATGTTCTTTCTCATTTTTCTCATTTCTAAATGCTCGACTCGGAGGAAAAACTTGCGTCTTAATCGTGCAATTCTCGTGGTCCCTCTGAATTAGAAAAATAAAACCAAAAACAAAAACGATTATGACCGTTGATGAGAATGGTAATCGTGAAAGTATGATTTTGGCAGAAATAATTTTAATTTTGACGTGAAAAAATTAGTCCGCTATTGAAAGAATTATATGCACATTGTTATTATAATGTAGTAACCAGTGAGCCTGTCGTGCGTTCTCCCGGACAACGCCGTATGCAAATCAACGGTTTCGTTCCCCTCGCGGACGTTAATTATCTTGTTAAGCGCCACGCAAGCCAGCGAGCCGGGTATAGCACGAATCTTCATACTCGCTTTAATGTCCCGAACACCCGTTCTCCAGCGAGTCGTCCAACGGTGCGTATACCATCCCGCCCGCTACCCCCGTGTACGCAAAAAGAACAAACGAAAATAGGTTAATCATGCGATATTACGACGTCGACGAGGTTGTAACGACTCTGCGATAAAAAAAAAAAAAAAAAAAAAATATGATGTAGCTGAAGTCTTCTGGGGTTTTTCATAGCAGAAAACAACACAAATTCAATGTTTATCGTGCCCCAACCAGAATGTACACTAAACTACGTGGATATTGCATCTACTTCTGTAAGAATGAAAAATACCGTATATCTATGAGCATGACAATGTATATCGCGAATGACAATGAATCGATGATTCATTCATGACGAAAGTTGAACTGCGTTTTCATTTTCATTCCCGTGAAATATTAAATTTTTCTGTCGTTATTTTTCTGCCGAGTCGAAAAAAATTGAGGAAGGTTGCCCCTCCTCGGGACAAATTAACTAAACTTTGTTTTTGTACAAATTTTTTTTTTTAATTCCGATTTTTCGAAAAACTCAACCGTCTTTTGGACTCTCCAATACATTTTTTTCAGAAGAAAATCATCCCTTTAGCAATTCAAATTAAAAAAAAAAAAGAATTGGTGCGGCATGAAAAAAATTCTATGGCAAGTACGAAGAATAACTATGGAAAAAATGGTCAAAATTGAATCCTAGTTTTACCCTTCCTAGGTATTGTATTACCTCTTAACCGCCTGACCACGGTGCTAAGGTAATGTGTTCGCAAAATGACGAGATGCGTCTAGGATAGTGTGCGGACAGGTGAGCAGCAGGTGGGCCAGAACCAAGGAAAGGATAACCACGAATCTTCGTACATAAACATGAATATATATATATGTATATACATATATACGCATAGCACATGTACATAGGTATATGTAAAAGAAATGCCGGTCGGCATCGGCGCACAAGTTGGAAAGCTCGCGTGGCGCGCGTCGTCGCGAGATCAACTCATTCGCAAAGTCGCGTCTGCGGATCGCCGGTGTCGGGTTTAGCCACGAGATGCCAAGTCAGAGCGCGGTAGTCCACTAGCGAATAGCGTCCCGCGCGGTATCAATATTTTTTTCCAACCCTCTCGAAAAATTCATTCTCAGCGAGAATCGCGTGGAACTGGAAGAAGGAAAAAAGTTCACAGCGCTTTCGAAGAGACACGTGAAAGGAAGGCAACCGCGCGAACGGATAATGATCGATCAAACGTGAAGATGATTGATGAAACATGTAACGGTGATTGAAAAGACGCTGGGAGAGAGATTCCTTTTTTGTTTTTTTTTATTTTTTTTTTTTAAAGTGAATGAACTATACGATAATGTTACAATTCAACTGTGCAGCGAAATTGTACGAGTTGGTACAGCACAAGAGTGGCGATTAGAAAGGATCGCCGCGGGAGAAGAGCTCAGACGTCGAGGTGTGACGAGAATTGCGAATTAAGCGAGTAAGCGCGTCGACGTGGGTACTACGATGGGGCTTACCAAACCATGTGTATATACATACGTATACATCAACATTACATATATATATAAAGAACGAGTCTCTCGCGCGGTCTTTGCTGAGCCTTTGAGGCTTTTAATGCCTGGACCCGTGGGTCATGGTCATGCACGTGAATGAATAGCGCGGTCGCAAGAACGAAAGAGAATAATCGTAAGGATCAGTAATACACAACCTTAACAGGCTTAGAGCGTTGCTAATACCATCATGCGTATGAGAGAGGTCCAAAAAAAAAATGGACAAATAATACATTATATCGCGTTATAACGAAAGCCGGAGCTTTAACAATTTATCGTAACTACCGAGTGAGAAATATCCCGACTTAACATTACGACTATCGGGAGAGAAAGAGACATTTCATTTATCATCAAAAATGATAATTGGTATCAATTTTCCTTCTTGGATTATCGTTTTCCGCGATGAGAAAATAATTTGAAAGACCAGGGACCAACATTATAATTGACTGTGCCGAGAAAATAATTCGATATGCTACGTCAAGCCGTTTAAACTTTATTCGGAAAGTAAAGGAAACTGTTGCGATTTCCCCTGGTATCCCCTAAATATTTGTATTGCCAGTAGCGAAAGAAATCCTTTATAAATAATATGACTGAATAAAATATATTCTGGAACTTTTGGATCAAATTTAAGTTGACAATATAATTCGAGAAAAGAGAGAATATTCTTTGACAGGAATCGTCATGGCAAATTTCTTCGGTGCATTTTCCAATTTCGGATAATTGTACGTTTCGTTGAAAGAATTCTCGTAAGGTACTCTTCGGTTTGGCTTGATTCTCTGGTTATTTTTGTTTCATTAGTCTTTGCTCCCCCTCCCGATGGGCTAACGAGGGCTAAACTATAGGGCCGAAAACAACGAGCATGAAACACTCTGAAAGTATCCTCGTTTGTACTATACATATACATTTATATTGCAAACAAAAAAAATCAGTGAAATAGATAATTCGTGCAGCGCTATACGAGGTCGGCTGGTTTTTAGTACAGCGTATATATATGAGGTTAACGGAAACGATACGCACAGAGTGCGAGCGGGAATAAGGGAGAAAAGATTTTTATGGGTAGTTTTGTCGTTCGCGCCCTCTAATTTTTACCGTATGTTCTCTCACGAGTATCCTGCTATGACTTGCGCTGTAAATCAGCTCACCCGTGCACGCGCACACATGAATTTTCGAATGCTATTTTTTTTTTTTTCGCGTGGGAGTTGAAGAAAAAAAACGTCAGCCAGAAAAATACAGTGGGGATAAGTGAATGAGGAATAAAGTGGGAGGGCGACATTTTTATAGCATTTCGAGCCAAAGTGAATCGATTCACTTGCAAAATTATTTCCAACCTCATACACAGATTCATACATGTAATATTGGCTCAACGTTTTCGTTCTTGTCGAGCGCCTATAAACGATCGTCTCACTGGTTATGAATCGGCTGATGGCAAAGTTCAATTATCTCAACATACCTGGAGAACGGTTTTAGTTTGCGATTTATTTGTTCTCTCGCGTAGTTTCATTCCTGACTGTGATTTGCCAATAACGAGTCACAGATCCAAATTCGTGTATATATCGCTTTCGCTCTATTTTCTCTTTTTTTCCTCTCTGCACAAGCCACGGTTCGCGACTTTTCTTCATCTAAATCGAAACGAGATATCGTTTCACCGTGAGACGGTCCAAGAGAGACACATCGTACTGACACAGAAGCGCAAGCAAGTATAGAGACAGATATCAGACGAGGCGAGTGCGCGTATATATACACACATATCTCACCAGTTTATAATTCTGATATATCTCTCTCTCTCTCGCTCTCTCTCTCTCAGTTCAAACACTTGTCTCGCCGAACGCGAACCACACCGGGGCAGTTCGTTTATAATATATATTTATGTATCTACCAATAAAACACGTCGACAAGAACATTTTCCATCTTTCACTGAACGTTAAATATACTGCTTGACAGTAAAATCATGAATGAAAATTTTCCGAGCACGCTCGATGCATCCGTTGCCCGATGATACGACTAACGTTAAGATTTACACAGCAATACGTTGAGCATGAGACAAAATTGAGCAAAGTTGGTTGCGTGGTTAGCGTGATTGCAAATGGACGAGGTAACATCAACGATGAAAATGAAGAGCAGTGAGGTGAAAGAGACGATAGTGGAGAAACCATCGATCGGGTAGCCTGAAAAAAAAAAAAAAAAAAAAAAACAGGTTTCCGAAAGATAATGGACTCTGACAAGGTGAATTATTCTGGCCGCACTAAGGAAGCCAGTAACAAAGATAAACTCGGTGCAAATACGACGAAAGCCCCGACGAAATATGTCTTTAGGCCGGAAGTGGTAAAATCCATGCCAAAATATTCCCACAGCCCATCGTCCGATAGCAAACAATCTCGAAGAAACAGCAGCAATGGACTGAGAGGACTGTTTGGCCGTGCGACGAGACATACGAGCGAGAACAAGAGCCAGGAGCGTGATATAGCCGAGAGAAAGAGAAGCCGATCGCTCTTTCTCGCGCACGATCACTCCAAGGACAACGCGAAACTCACCGAGCACCGAGCTGGACGTCTCGATCGTCGAAACAACAAGCATCAATCGGAAGCCAAGTGTCGCAAGGATCAGATCGACGTTAGATTGAGATATAGTCTGGACACAGAGCGAAACAATGAACAATCGCGTCTGTTGGACAACAGGATTGCCATTTTGTCGAAACATCGAAGCTCGAACGATCGGAGCGTCGAGAGGCATGGAGCAGCGCCGGAACAATTGGAAACTTGCCAGGAAGAGTACAGAGAGAACGGTGAGCTGTGCTGCTCCACTAGCGGATCAAAGCAGTGCGATGATCGACGCAGTAATACAACGAAAACCAGCGAGAACCGATGGAGTCAGCAAGGGGCCGCGATTGATGAGGATTACGGGCGAACAAACAAAAAGCACGAGGAGATCGTTAGTCGTCAGTGTTGCTTGCATCATGGTAGAATCAAATGCAGCTTCGATACCGAGAATCAAAGGCCCAAGGCTGATTCTCATATGCAACAGTCTCGTGAAACGAATCCGTACGATTCGAACGAGCGATGCAGGCGCGAAAACGTCAGATCACTGCGTCGAGTGGATTCACCCTATCCGTGTGTATCGAATCACATCAATCGTTTGTCACCGCCGCGAGACGTGACCAGCGTTGAAGCGATGCCTGGCAAATTGTCGACGTACCGAACAACTCAGGATGACTCCAAGAGCACGATCTCACCGGAATTTCGCGACTCGAATACCGCTATAAAGACTTACAAGGATTGTGACAGCTGTGGAAAACCATATTTATCGTCCAGCAAGGAAACCAACGATCGTTCGATCGTCGAGGATATGGATCGCGCAATGACTGAATCCACGGTGGAAAAATCCGGGGCCAAGCAGATTTATGATTTCGAGAAAAAGCCCGGTTCATCTGGCGCGGGAGGTTTGCCCTACAGAAGCCGATCATTGCCGCAATTGTCCGTTCACGATAGCGGGGTGGCAAGTGGCATCGAACAGATACCCGGTAGACCAACCTCGAGGCTCGTTGCCGATTTGCGACAATTACTCACGCTCAAGCAACATTATTATCCGGAAGGTGGATGGGGCTGGGTTATCGTGGTTGTCGGTGTACTCGTGCAGATTATATCTCATGGAATTCATGGTTCTGCTGGAGTTCTCGTTCAGCAAGTCCAGATACGTTTCGAGTCACAGGTCTATCTTCAAACAGGTCAGTTGTATCTTTTATTTTTTCATCAACTTCGCTGCATTCTTCTAACAGGATGGACAGTCGCCATTGTGGTAATAATTAAGGGACTTTCAAACTCATTGCAGAAAAAGAGAATGAAAATGTGATGTCGTTACGAGTGTGTCATTGTCGGTTGTGTTCACGGCTACTGATTGCAAGCAATAATTTTTTTTTTTTAGGTGTATCTGTATGTGTATATAGATGTGAGCATCCCCTTTCGAGATACTTCGAAGCGAACCGAAAGAGTCGAACGTCTGATGCGGTCTGGGCATGTGGGTGTTAGAAACCCCGGAGCAGCCCCCTCGGGCTAATATTACCTCTCCAAGTGATACTATACCTTTATCTCGTGAAAGTTTCCGCTCTCGCGGGTTTGTGCCCGATTACATCTCACGCTCTCCAACTATATATACCGCATAAAGGCTCGTCGTATCGTTTCAGACGGGGTTTACTCCTAAAAGACGAAAAGTGTTCGAGAGTTCCGGGGGGGGGGGGGCTCCTATGTGTATACGTGATGCAGTACGTGGATAAGCGCTAAGATTCCCAAATGTAACAAGATAGATTACACATAATGCAGTTTGCGTGTATACCCAAGCATATAACGACTATGTGTCTTTCACTTTGGTCATTGGCCCGATACATCGGAATATTTCCACAGGCATCAATGGTCTTATTTCGATCGAATCCTCGAGCCACTTTTATCATCGTTGAATACCTTTCTTTTTTTTTGGCTTTTTGCCCTCAACCCACTACCCGAAAGATCATCAACCTCGAAACTTCTTGGCCTTTTGGTGCATCGTAGCTATGACACTCCTTTATCATGCACTACGAGCAGACATTTACCCTTTGGTGAATCAAAGTATGAGGTGGACTTCTATCTTGATGCGACGATCCGATTAGGACACACTCGCACAAGTACTTAATCCGGTTAAGATTGTCTCTACGACTTTATTCATAGCGTCATGAACGATAATTGAACGTGGAGCGGCTGGAAAGAATCTTAGGGAGAGAAAGAACAATCGGGACCGAGAAAAGGCTCCGTATAGTCCCATGAAATCTGTGCGAAATCTCTTGTAAAATTACTGCTTGATCTTGATCGACCGTATAATTTCTTTCGAGAGCCATGATTGTATCTTTGCACTCTTTTTTTTTTTGAAACGCAGGGGCGGGGGAGGTAGGGGGTCACAGTAGAAATTACAGGAAAATTCGATTCACGTTGCACGGTCGCTAATGTTTCATCGACTTAAGCCTCTCGCATATAAAACAACGCGTGCAGTTTTCCGTCACACACACACACACACACCAGCCGAAGACGTGCCGGTCGGACACTCATACATAGCTATGATTGGCTGGGGTCAATGTATCAGTGTCCGACCGGCAAGTCTCCGGCTCGTGTGTATGACAGCAAACTGCACACGTCGTTTTATGTGCGAGAGGCTTAATTAAGACGTTTTTTTTTTTGCTCTCGAGAATTAATTGGACTCGCAACACGGTACTCTCGCAAAAACTGAATGTTCTTCGCGGCACATGCCTCTCCGAGGTGACCCGCGTGGCGCACGCCTTCCCGTCGATTGGCGTTCTGCCGGAGCAATTTTATTTTCGTCGTCGTTATTGCCGAGTTACACGTAACAGCGGTGTGGTACAGCGGTCTCGGCTTCAATCCACTCCACCACTTTTCTGTCATTTACTTTCCAAACAATGTATGTCAGCGTGTTTATTACTACTGGCCGGTATAGACACACGAGACAGAGAAAGAGATTATGGGAAGCAACGAAGAAGCCTTTGAAGCTTTTTTTCGTCGTATCAAACGTCAAGTCTCATCAAGGAATAACTTTGAGCTACTGGTATATTCGTATTGGATATTAACTGATGATAGAAACGTATGATCAATGGATAACGAAGAGCAGTTTTGAGCTCACTTTTCTAGATACAAATTAAACAATGAATATTGAATTTTTTTTCCTATTTAATCGTGTACTTAATGTCAAGAGAATTTCGGTATCGGCGTCCGATGGATTCCTTTCAATCGTCGTGAGAATGCCCAGACAGGCCAGAGAGCACGCGGATACGATATTTGACAGAATCGCATATCGATAACCAGGAAGCAATCGATCTCATTGAGAACCATTCACGGCTTCGCGTGATCCTCGAGAGATTCCTATATACACATCCTCAATATCCATACATCTTCTGCTTGAAACGTTGTCGTAAAGCACTTCGAGACTTTCATAAACGGTCCCTCTATTTCGCATCCGTCAATATGTTTCGCTACGCTGGAGAGAAAAAAAAAATAGGGACAAAGTATGCGCAACCCGACACTCCAAATATCTTAGACGAAAGTTTTTCTAGATGAGAACATTGATGGATATGGAAGAGTCTCGAGTTGGAACACATAATGTTATCGTTGAATACCAAAAACTTTCGAGTAAAAAATATCGTAAGACCTGGAAGGATTGAATGACATTGTATGAAGAGCCTGATGGATTTGGGTAAAAAAAGTTTTATTAGAAGATGACGCGAGGCGAAAAGCCGTGAAAGAAGATCCGAATGAAAAATGCAAGTGACGCCACATCGTTCTACGTGTGATGCGGTCGAATATGAAACCCCACATCACAGAGTCTGCATAGCTATGAGTCTTGTTCCTGGCGTCTCGATGCGTTGTCGATAATGTTTGGTGATTCGTTCGACGCCCGAACAAATGGTCGTTTACTTACGAAAATGATTAATAGCATGGCACGTATATCGTACATGTGGAATACTATCGATTTAGCCTTAAAAAAAAAAAATTGAGATAGAATCACATGTTATTCTTCGGTTCTGGAATAACGTTGCACTTTAAGCCTGGCCCAGATACGTCTCGTTGGTTTCCTTGACTAAAATTTTCGCCCCGGTAACGCGTTGAAAATTCGCTATTTTCCAGCTGCATTCTCGTTCACTTCTCTCGCTCTCGCTCGTGCACACAAATATGGTGTATATGTGTGCCGCATACCTGCTGTCGTGTTACGGGTCAACGAGCGAGTAGGAACGATGCAGCTGGAAAGAGGACGTTACGATGGGATATAGGTTGCACTTTCATAGTTGCGTTTGCGGCTCTGCTCTTTCTCCTCTCCCGGCTCCTTGTTCCACATGTGCTGTATGGTATTACGTATACGCAACTATCTACCGAGTATTGTACGTATGTACATCGCTGCAATATGTATATACGAATATCCTCTACAAGCTGAGTATACTCTCTACCAACGCTCCGGACCATCACCGGAATGTCCAAACGTACGGTTTAACCTGGAAGAAAGAAGGTCTCGTGGTCACACGAAGAAAACATATCTGGAAAAAAGTTGCTTGGGTTTTTTTTTTCACCATTCAGAGGGGAAAAGGACCATCCAATGTCTCCCCATTTTCAAAGCGTCGAATCGAGTCTGTCGTGACGTAATTTGATCGTGGGAAATTGCCAAAAGGTGGGCATTTGTGTAGGATATTCGCGGTGTTTTGTAGCGAACAGTCGGGCAGAGTGGAATAATTTTTCTTTCACCTGCTCTGAATCTTCTTTAAAAGTTAAATTGGAAAATATGCTGACATCTTATCCTGTGTTGGGGTTCAGTAGGGAAAAATTAGCGATCTTTTGCTTGGAATAATGAATCTAAAAAACAGTCGTCCAACTCTAACGTATTTTCGAGTTCGTGATAAATTTTTACAAACTACAAAAGCTTATAATATTTCGTACGAAAATTTTTGAAAGCCGTCATCTCCTTTGGATATTGTCAGATTCGAGAACGATTCGTTTGAGTAAACATGCCGTGATGGAGCACTGACGATATTTAAAAATTGGCTGTTCATCAACAGCCTAAATTGTAGGTGAGAATAAAAACTGGCTGAGAAATATCAATTAAGATAAAGAATAATATTACAAAACAAATCTTTACGTCACAGTGGCCTAATGACAAAACTAATCATTAGCACCGTTTACCTGTTATCAATAAATTCTAAAATTCTCAATTCTCACTGTATCCAATCTTTTCTTGCACAGCGATTACTTTATCATCATTATCCCTTAAATGGAACAGTAAGACACTAGTCTGATTCATGGTGACAATGTTCCTCATAAGCAACTCAGGACTTGCACATCTCATAAGTCTTTCGCAACGTCTATAAAATAATATCTATCGGTTTGAAAGTTACGAAATAATTGTATCCGTACATTCGACATATATAAATCACATTTTATACGTCATTAATTTATGTCGTATAATGTTTATAAAAATCTCGCGAGAACGTGACTGTTTGGGTACGTTCGTCTGCGATCAAGTTTCCTTAAAGGATCTGCGTTAATTGCCTCGTGTGGCACCTACCTCTATATAGCAATGTATCATTGCACACTATATTCTTTAGGAGGTATAGAAGAAGGGAGAGAAAGATAAAGACCAGAACACGCGATTTATACGCGAGAGGAGGCGAACTTCTTGCCTCGGGGCAAAACGTGCAGATGTGTGTAACGTGTGTGTATTTGTATGTGTATAGTGGCAGGTAGTTGGTACTGCAATACACAGTGTGGTAGCACTCGCCACAGGATATCCTAGCTAAAAGAGCCAGCTTGGCTCGCTCTCTCGTCACAGAGCCGATTCGAAGTGAGACGACTTAACTTCTTCGTGGTCTCGTGGGACTACGAGGAACACTCGCCGCGACGAATACCAAGTGATTCCCGGTATTCATTCAGTCCTTTAATTGAAAACGAAATGTACTCATCCTTGCCCAAGCCCAAAGCCTCGTCACTATACATCTTAAAATTAAAAAAAAAATTAATTTTTCTTCTATTCACGGGGTATGCGAAAATACATACAAAAATGTATCGTTATCTGCCTTTAACTAGAAACAACACATTGCTCTCTAAAAATCTGATGAGCTAACCACAAGAATATGAAAACCTGAAAAATTTACAGCAGTTTAAAAAAAATATGTCCTAACGGAAATATCCCTATAGACACCTCGGTTTTTCTAAAGGAAATCGCGTTGTTCGTTTTTTCAAAAGCGGTTAAGCCATCTCTCACGTTTTCATACAACTCTGGTTACTGGCTAATGCGTGTGTGAGTAGGCTCTGTATATGCATAGAGGATTCCACGGCATTGTATATAGTTACAAAGTGGTAGCGAAATTCGCAAAATTAAATCGTACGTTACACCAGTTGGTAAATGGGAACGTGAAATAGATAAAGAGAGAGAAAGAGAGAGAGAGAGAGAGCGAGAGAGAGAGAGAGAGAGAGAAAGAGTACGATATGGAATCGTTTTCGGTCCAGCGGTCATTCGTGCTGGTGCATGTGTCTGATAGTCGCATCGTGGCCAAAGGGCATAGAACAATTGCGTTTCATCGGAAAGTGTGCCGGATTCAAAGCCATCCCAAACACAAACCTGCAGGCTCGTGTGGTTCCATACGTTTCAGTAACTCTGCGTGTGTATGTGTGTGTGTGTGTGTGCGCGACGATTTGTTACGTACAAGTCACGATTTATCGTATTCACATGTGAACATTGCCAAAATCAATGTGGAACGATATTCGCTATCTCTAGCTCATACGGCTCGGGGATTCATGCATATTACGTAGTGATTTTCAGAGACCGCGCGTGTGCATCCCACAAAATCTACAAAAGTTCCTTCTTCCGGTCGCAGGATCGTTAAACCGACCGGGAGGAAGTATAAAGCATATAACGACGGATCGGTAATGTACGAGGCTACGAAGAAACATGCAAGTTTGAGAAAATCAAGAGGCTGATTGAGGAAAATGAAGATTGATCGAATAAATTAATAAAAAGAGTTTTCAAAATCTTTTTTTCAATTTTGGTTCAATTAATCTACGACAATCTGTAGAAACGGTTTGGATGAATGATTCTAGAAAAAAAGTGTCTCACTTCAGCCGACTTTCCACTATACATATAAAGTATTAGTATTTATTTACATCGTTACACGTGTCGTTACATATATATATATGACCACGTTGCTAAATCAATGACGAAATTGTAATAAGGAATCAGTATCGAGAATAGAGGAATAAAAAAAAAAAAGATTCGAGGAATGTCGTCCGGATTGGGGGAAAGCAAAAATTCAATTGGAAAGTCTCGGGGACTCCTGGTGGTATTTGATCTCGAGGGAACGATTGAGTTTAATGAAAATAATTCATGTCAGGGGCGAGAGAGAAGAGGGATTTTTTTTTTGCCGCGATTGTCTCGATATACTGGGAGATGTGCCGAAACGTGTGGCTGCTGTTTGCTAATGCATACGTTCGATAAAGTAGCAATGAGCCACGTGGAGTCGCAGTCTATTCGTACCTTTTTCCACTTATTCTCTCTCTTTTTTATTATCTGGTATTCTTTAGACGATCGTCTGAGCTTTCTCTCTCTCTCTCTCTCTCTCTCACACACACAAACACACACACACACACACATACACACGCGCGCGCGATCTCTTGTCGATGTAATGCCGCGATGGTCGGGGGAAAAAAAATGAACGATCGTAAAGCACGGAGAGATACGAGATGGTGTCAGGAGCAAAAATACGAAGTCTCGTGTGTTCGCAGCTTGTTCAAGCTCCGAGACATATCCACCGCGAATGAGACACATACACATAATGTATACAATGCAGTGCGTGTATCAAATATATTTACTGTTTATCGAATGCTTCACCAACAAAAGGGCGAAAGTTGCATGAATGTACAGTATAAAATTGTGCATTTTCCGTCTTTTTGATTGCCGAGAGTCAGAGAGTGTACTTGTGTAGAAAAGTGAGGAGGCGAGAGCGGGATACGTCTCGGAGAGGTTAAAAGGTCCAGGCCGAGGATCGCAACGAATCCTCACCTCGTGCGCTCGCGAGACTGGAGAACGTTGAAAGATCGAGATAAAAAGTATAAAGCCCTCTCGCAAGTGAGAGACAGCGAGGAGTTCTTTCTCGCAAGCTCTTGCCTAGCACCGCATATTCTTTCGAGATAAATTTTCGGTATGTTCGGAGTGAATAAAAAAAAAATGTGTATATATATATATATCGTGAAAGATATTTCACGAGAGACGCAGCTCGAGAGCTTATCTTTCGCCGGAGAAGTCGACATTTGTCCTCGGCTTATGTGCATATTTGACGAAATTCTTTTCAGGCTCATTCATAATATATACCCACCCCTGTTTATTCATATGAAACACGTATTAATAGTATGAAGGTATACGTGAATTCTTCGTGAAATCTGGAAAGAACTTTTTCCACAGAATTTAAATTCAATACCGTTTCGGTAATACATTTTTTTTTTAATTGTTTTTCAAAAGCGTAATAAATCGGCATCGAGGTTAACTGCGATTTCACATTTCTATCCAGCACAATATGTTCCATAAAAACCTTCGATACACACTGATCGACCAATGTCGCTGTAACTTCTTCAATGACTTGCACACGTTTCGCACTGTCGTAAAGTTATTTATAACATATGCAAATCTGGAGGACCGTGACTTTTTTCAAACCTCCGAAACAAGGGTAAGGAAATCGGGCATAAAACGTATAATGCGCGTTGGGAGGGCTGACCGTAATAAGACGTTGACAGGGAAAAACGAGAATCGTCGCAAGAGACCTCACGCAGCGAGAATTCGGAGGTTGGTAAGGGAAGAAAAAGGGGGAAAAAAAAAAAAAGAATTCGAACGCAATAATGTCGCTTGTCCGCAGTACGGTAAAGTACCGAAAACCCCTCGAGGCGACGCGTGTTTTTCATACCCTCGTTGACGATGGTCCTTCGCGATTTACTGGCTCGAATCATGCAGCCTGACACGCGTATAATTCTCTCGAAAGAGGAGCTACGCGCACGCACACGCGCGCTAACCGAGTTTGCTTTACGGGAAGCGCTCTCTCGTTTATATCGTCTCGCGTGTTGATTCGCGCTAATATTCATCTCGTTCATCTCGAATGGAGATGTGTACGAGAGAGAAAAGGGTGTGCTTGAGTCTCGTTAAAAAAGAAATCGCCTCGATGCCAACGGCCCCCCCGTACGTTCGTCACGCGGTGCGACGATAAAACAGTCGAACGCGTTCCACTTTTTCCCTTCGTGTTACTATCGTGTACGTTATATAGTATACCAGGATAACGATAATTTAGTGCTTTTGACAAGCGCAACTTTCTGAGAATAGCGTAAGCTTGCGAACGAGCTTTACTTTTCACAAATCATTTTACGTCGTAAATTGCAAAAAAAAAAAAAAAAAATTGTTTCGCGAGAATATGTTTACAGTGCATTCCCGTGAGAGTTACAGCCGATTCACAAATTTTACGCACGCAATTACCTTATTGCTAGATAGTTTTTTTATTTATACAATGACGAATGAATAATTAGATAATTGGCTAGCTCGTTCAATGTTTCGGAAGATCTTCTACGATTACAGTGAAATTTTTTTGGACAAAAATTGGAATGTTCGAATGATTTTTTAAACTAAAAAGTAAGCACGTTGTGAGCTGTTTTGATTGAGAAAAAAATTAAGGCTGTTCAATATCTGCCTCGGTAAATCCATCAAAAATGTTTTTCGAACACAATTATATACATATTTTTTTTTTGTTCAATGCGCGTCATCAATGACAAGATCGATCCGTTGAAACACGAGAAAAAATCTTACTCGTCAGAGAGGACAAATAATTTCTACCTGCCGTATCATCGTGAGCCTCTGATAAAATTTATGCGCAGGTTAAGTTTGAAAAAAAAAAAAAAAAAAAAAAAAAGAACGACTCGTCGTAATAAAAATACGTGCAAAACGAAAGCTCGGTTTTCCGGTCAAAGATCGCGTGTCCGTGGCAAGAAAAAAGTCCAGAGGCGTTTCCATGCTTTGAATTTCCGTAATTACCGCGTAATTACTAACGTAATAGCGAGCAAATTCCCCCGGAATAATCGGTTCTTGGCTCACGAGTCTCTTCTTCTTTCACCATGAAATTCCAAATGCTAATTTTCTCCTTCAACCGAATTTTTTTTTTTTTCAGTACTTAAAATTCTTTTTTACGCTGTACGATCTCGAACTATTCCATCGACTGTAAAACGATATATTTCAGGCTCGTAGGGAAGATGTCAAGATCGGATTTTGGAGCACGGTGTGAATAAAAAATGATAATTGATCAAATAATTATTTTAATTATTATTCTGAATACTAAAATTCATTTTCTATCGTTGCATTATACATTTATTCGCAATAATTAATAATAATATTATTATTAAAAATAGTTGCTTCGTTAATTGATGATTTTTTAAAAATTAAAATTCGAAGAGATAAAGATAACTTCGGAAGAAATACCCTAAATATTTGCGTGACTCCGGAAATTATTTTACCTCTCGCGTAAATCTAAAATAGGCTATAGAGATAAGCTTTACTATACCCGTCTCGAGCGCATAATAACGTGGACCACTCTGAGTGCATAATTTTTAGAGCGCAGTGTATGCATCATAGTCAAGACTCTTCTTGGCGTCAACATTCGACGATACACAACGTGTATGCGCATACCGGTTGTGTATTTATCAAAAGTGTTGAACCTGAGCAAACGTCACGAATTCGAAATGTAAACGAGCCGTCACAAATCGCTTGAAAGCGACGGTTAAACGACTCGAGGTAATGGATGCAAGTGATGTCTATATACATATATACAGTGAACCACATGTACACATGGAAAATATATATTGCCTGGACGATATACCTTGTGTATGTGAATGACGACGGGAGAGTAATTTATAGACGCATCATTCACGAAAAGGTATATAAATTCAACTGATGCTGAGCTTGAGAGATCCAGGCTGGGCATAGTACCTCGTTGTTTCAATGGGAGAAATTGATGTGCATTTTTTTTTCCAAAAATGATTTTACTATCTCTTTTGTGTGATTTGGTTTATTGAGTAAAAAAAAAGTATCCTTAAGTTATTTTTTGCGTATGATAACCTTTTTGTTTATTGCCAGACTCCTTGTGTGCGATGACAAAAATGAATCGTGTCGCGGACAGAGGGAAAAATTTGTGACGTTGCTGCTGCAGCAAATCCGTGATAAATTCTCGTCGATGCGCGGGGTATAAATGATTCATCCCGGGATAGTATCGCGACTCGTTGCAAAAAGTTAGGGATCTCTCCTATATATGTGTTACTTTCTCGCAGCAACAACTATAGTTTTGCGTTTCTTTTTTTTTTTCATTTCACATTTTTATAACTCTTGTTTCGCGTTTTATGAACGAGAATATATGTTATTGTAAAAACTCTTTCTCTCTCTCTCTCTCTCTCTCTCTCTTTCTCATTGGCTTGAGTGAAAAAAGAAAAGCTCGATTCTTGTGTGGCATCGATTCTCCTTCTCCTCTTTTTCTCTAAGCAGCCTCTTCGCGATATATTCAACGTTCACTACTGCATTCCATCGTTCAGCTTTCCTTTTACCTTTTCTCGTCAATCTTTTGCCATGGTCTTGCAGAGAAAAAAAATTTCTCACGTTCACAGAGCCGATGGAAACCTATATACGTTTTACGGTGATTCCTTATCCGGCTATACATTTATCAAAATATTTTCAAGTCAATTTTAACGGTTTTTTCAGCCTACGATAAAATAAGGTTTAAAAATAATCATGAAAAATCGACATTTGTTGCTCATTGATCGTACGGAGAGATACGCAACGCGATGAAATTTGTTGAATTTTTCGTCCCGGAATTCACGCACTCTCGCAAACAGTCAATGCGGTGGCCGAAACTTTAAATGTCGAAATGAAAATTATGGGTTACCGGAGAACGAGAGAGTTCGATGTGGAGCGATTTTGCTCGGAGTAGTTCCTAATTAAGTCGTAAAAACGAACCGAGCACTCGGATCATTTGCTCGAAGAGGCTATCAATTATGGCCGCGCGAGTGGACCACTTTTCGCCCATTAACGGTATTACACTTAGCCTTCTTTCTCCCAGTACGTGCTCTTCTTCTTTTTTTTCCTTCTTCAATTCTCCCCGTCTCCAAACGATCCCTCGCTAAGAGAAAAAGTGATTCTCAATTACGGGTGGAACGAGAGATATACATGTATACACGCTCTAATGAAATTTTCAATTTTATTTCATTATCAATATTATTTTAATGATTTTTTAGGGTGACTCGAATCCCTTAATAATACGAATTATATGCTGCTTCGCAATCAGAAAGATTAACGGGCACGTCACCCACGAGGATTATTCTATCGTATCGAATATCACATGCTCCCCCCCTGAATCAATCAAGAAAATTCACAAAACTTCTTGCACTACGTCTAAAATAATATCTCCTTAATTTCATTTGTTATCGCGAATGATGAGGATACTCAGAGTGAGAAACGAAAATCGCGAGATCGTAATTACTATCGGCAGTGCTTTTTTTTCTGTCTTCCTTATGCCGTGCAATTGAAAATGGCTCACGGACCTTTGCTCGCAACTCGCTATAGGTATGGAGCATTAAATTAAATTAATTAAGTTAAATTGTCAGGGCTGTCATCACTATTTTTAATTTTTTTCCTACATGTTATGGAACAAAAAAAAATACAATTCATTGGAATTTGTATCTTCTTGAAGAACGGTTCTCAGTATATTTTCCTTGGGACATGAGCAGAGTTTATTGATAGTGTTTTCGTAATTTTATTCATATCTTTCGTTAAATTAAAATGACTAAAAAAAGATGAATTTTTATTTTTCAAGCAAGAGTTCACTGTAAAAATTTCAGAAAGCTTGACAACATCCAACGTTGTTAACTTAACATATTCATTGACAAGGGCCGAATACAAATTCTGAAGATTGTTATGGGGTGTTTTTTCCTGTCATTTTAGGACGTACTGATATTTTTTTTATAATATTGACCCCCATAATTCGGCCTGGAATGCCCCATATACTTTCGCCCATACGCGCCGCACTCTCTTTATATAAAAAATAAAAGTCTTTCTCCCAGCTCTCGTGGCTAATGCATCCGACTATATTATACCAAATATAGATATACGATTTTTCCAGGCATTGTTAATCATCAATTTTTATTATTTTTTTTTTTTTTCTCCTCGATTAAATATGCGGAAAGGAGGAAGTGTATTATAACGATGCCGTCGTCGCGCGAATGAACTCAATCCCGCAAAGCTGTCATTGACTTTCTTCGGTTTTTGGCTCGAAGGGGCCAACGACAGCGGCAGGGAGAGAGAGAGAGAGAGAGAGAAAGAGCATTTTATGGTTGAGATTGATAAACGAGCAACTTATGGCCCAGGGAGGGTGCGCTGCCTTTCCCGATCTAAGTAGCTGTCGAAAGATCCCCGACAGTGATTGACTCTGAGGTATATATTACTCCCGAGGGGGCAGAAAAAAAATTGATATTACTTAACCTTCACGCGGGGCGGGATATAGCATAAGGGGAAGGTCTAGGGTTATGAGAACGGTGAATCAAAATATCAGGGGAAGTTCATAACCGAACGAGTCCCAAGGGTGACAAGTGGAAAAAGTCCGTTCGTTGTCAGACAATATTTTTGGTTCAAAGACGAATCCTTCGAACGAAATCGAATTTTTGGTTTTGACAAATTTTTTCAATGAATCAAGTGGGATGGGGATGTAAAAATAGTTGTAAAAAATTTTACCACTAATGATTTTAACCTTTTCTTTACAAACAGTATTTCAAGATTCATCACAAATGTCCCGAGGGAAATTCCTTCTCAAAATAGACGCAACTTTTATTTATTTTTATCAGGGATGAGGTTTATAAAAGAAAAAAAAACGAAAACAAACCAACAGGCCACTGTTATTTGTCTCGAACGTAAAAAAAAACTTTTGTCTCCCTTATTACTTGAATTTTCGCGTAGGCTATTCGACGACGTCGTTGCTGAGCTATACATACTCCGTTGCTCTCCGTTTGCATAGAAATTCCCACACCGAGAACTCTTTCGCATATACGGATTTCTCGATTTTTTTCTACCACTTTTTTTTATATTTATCTTGACTATTGCGCCGGAGAAGAGAATCACCTTTCGGTGCATTGCACCGCGACTATATATACCGTATCATGACTCAACATGACCGAGGTCTCTGTACGAGAGGGCGAAGAGGAGCAAAGAAACATCCAATTCGTAATTCTCGTGGGATCTCCCGTTTCGATCCTTTCTCGCATCCTCAACTTATTTCCATCCCTCCTTAAAAAAAAACCACCCTCTCTCGGCAGTCAACTCTCTAGTTCATCGGAGCTTTGACTTTTGCACACACACACACACACACACACACACACACACACACACGCACCCTTTCACACATTGCGTACCCGTGACCTTTGATCGTCACGTTCAATGGGTCCTCCACTTTGCCAAATCAACTTTACTCTCTCTATTTCTCGGATCAATCGCCATGGTTCTCTTTCACCAATCAATCAAATCAGCCAAGAGTTCATCCCCTCTCAGCTTCGATGTCCTTTCACGAGTGCATCCAAATCTGCAAGGGGTAAACGATGCATATTCGGAATTTTTGTACTTAATTAAATTTTTTTCAAGGTCTTCAAGGGCTCACGGGTTAAAGGGCTAATAGAGTTTTTTTTTTTCGAATAACTTTTTTTTTCAAATCTTTAAATATATAATTTTTAAAAATTTTCTTGTTAATTTTTCAATGTCGTACGTTTTTTTTTTAAATATCTTTCGACCGTCACGAAACTTTTGACTGTTTTACGGGCGCAGACATCGTTCTCGAATCTCCAAATTACCAGGAACCCCTGCGTGTTTTATCTGCGAAATAAATCGGGTACAAGGCGAGCGTACACAGATCGCTTGTGCACAAGGGTTGTGCTTGTGCACAAGGATCGTACCAGGGAGATTAGCCGTATTTTTCCTTATCTCAGGCCCATATATATATATGTATGTATGGATTGACATTTTTTTTTGCTCAGGCATAACGGTGTGCAAACGAGAACTTTCTGAGTGAGTAAGGACGAAAGAAAAAAAACTTTTCGCAAGCTCGAAATCAAGATAGCGAATGAAGTCTCTTTCCAAGCCTATGAATCGAAAGAATTAATCGGAACAGACGATAAAACTCCCGGGTGGCGAGGGTTAGTGTAAATATATATATATACATGAGCAGGAACGATGCGATAACAAATATATTCTTTTCTCGCCGGAGTTCTTTTTGCACAAACGAGATATCGGAAGAAGGTCCTCGGTGTTTTCTCTTTGTCCACCGAGATTTCTTTATTTCCGGTTGATCAATTCCCATTTATCAAGTTCTATTGACTTTGTTATATACATTGCAAGATCAACAAATCGTCCCATATATTCGCTCGCTCCATTGATCCGTTATTACTGCTGGATAATAGAACGAAAAAAGTTACTGTCAATATGTGTCGATAAAATAATTTTTTCGCATGATAGGGTCAAGATAAAAGCAAAGAAATCACGCATAGTCATTTTCACGAAAACAACTATTCCCGGGTTATTGAAAAAAAAAAAAAAAAAAAAAAACAGCAAACAGATTTTAATTAAATTCAAAAAAATTATTATCCATCATTGGAAGTTTATGAATAGTTCACAATCGTTAACATTAATTATAAAAATAGTCAATTCTAGAAAAATGATTGTGAAAAAATCTTAAATAAAAACCAATTATTCATTATCGAATAACATACTGTTGGATAAATTAAGCTCACGTATGAGAAAATTAAGATCCAGTGGGGATTCGATTGGCGCGAATCGTGTTTTACACGATGTTTCTGTCATTCGAATGTTCCAATGTACAAGCAAATCACGTATCGATACAATTTACATCATAGAGAATGACAGCGTTAACGGATGAACGCAACAGGAGAAAATCTACAAGGCTGTCGTCATTGATGCCTCAGCCATTGCAATAAATCGTTCTGTTCTATCGCCAACCATCACTGATTTATTTGCTGAGATAATACTGACGGGCGACTCGACTTGACTCAATCAACTTTTTTAGTCATTTCTCTCTCTCTCGATTTTATATCTTCATCGAGATATCTCTTCGGTGTGACTTCATAGAGACGCGATCGATGATCGCGAAAAACAGATTGAAATAAAGAAAATAAATGACATTATTTGATAAAAATTATATTTTTTTAAATAAATGTAAAAATAATTATAAAAAAAATTGTTATTGTGACATGATTAAAATTTCTATTCAAGCAAAGTCTAATGATATTATTTCATTGAATTATGCTACATGAAATTAAAAAAAGGGATTGTCGGTAAGTGAGGATTTCGCAGAAGAGAAGTTTTGGATGAAATCTTGGTTTGATGAGCTTTCGCGGTAAAAGCTCTTCGAGGCAAAAACCTCCAAAGTAGAAAGAGAGAGAGCGAGAGAGAGAGAGAGAGAGAGCTGCGTTACCGGCTCCGATAAAGCTCAATCTTATATTTTTGCCTGGAGCTCTTTTTTCCGCTCTCTCAGAGTTTTTACCGACGGCACCCTCATCGGATGGGGAAAAAAATGTTAAAGCTTTCACCCCGGGAGACACACGAAATTTAACGAAAATTTACCATCGAGTGATAAAATGCGTTTGTGCTTTGCACAATCCGAGTCTTATACCCTCCACCGAAAATCCAATTATCCATCGGTATATCGGTATAAGTCAAATGATCAAAAATTTGATATTCGATGAGTTCAATTTTATTTATTTATTAACAAAAAAAAATACAAATAACTCGTATCAATATTTTTTTTTTCAAATCTATTTACTTGTTTCATTTGATATCAAATAATAAAATTGCTCATTTACTCTCTTTGAGAATAAACCTCATTAGTGTTCCTTGAATAACTCGATTGATAAAATGGTATATGGTTGTTTTAATCAAAAAGAAGTCTTAAATAAATAAATAAAATCTTAATCTCCGTGCCCTTATATTCACGTTGCAGTGATAATTCAAATTCTTTTGGCTAAGTCTTGGGGACTTGCACGCACGGGATGTCGAGCTTGCATCATATATAACAGGATATTCGATAGCATCTGACTCGCGGGCTCGTCGGTCCTCGTTATCCGCGTTGTGAACTTGCACCCTTTTCTCCTCCTCTGGAGACTTATAAATATAACTCGTTCGTGGTTGGATCGTGTTGAGCATACTTTATATGTATAGCATACACTTTTATAAGATTGAACAACAAGACGGCGGGAACGGTATGGAGCATATGGGCTTGCGCCGTTATATTTTCGTGAATTATCAATGATGTTACTGGCCGTCTATACGGTCATATCCAACGAAATACTGAATTTTCAAAAACTCCGTAGAAAGCTAGAGCGAAAAAAGATAAATAACCATAAATTTGTATGCCAATCAAGCAGTTTATTGCAATTTTCCAGAAGGTGGCTCGAAAATTTTACTACAATAATATTGTTGATTAACTTTACAATTAAAATAACTCCCCAACATAAAGAACAGTTCACCGTATAAACAAATGACTGGTACTTTCAGAAAATGCTAATTTTTGCAATAGCTGCTCTGATAAATGTATCGATTTTTTTTTACGAATAGAACGAGCTTTGTAAAAATGAAATTTAATCATTAGTACAGATTTTTCAATGTCTATGAAAATTTATAGTTATTTTTTTATTTTTTTCTGTGTTCACTGTACATTCAGGGGATCAAATGAAGAATATTTAGTCCAGCTAGATAATTATAAATCATGAAAATAATTTTTTTTTTCCGTTCACCTCTCTTCTGATGTTTAATTAGTCAAAACAAAATTTATTCAAACGACAAAAGAAAATGGATTCCTCTCGATGGTTTATCGAGAATAAAAAAAATACGTCGCACGTTTATTGACAAATATCGATAAAAATAATAGTAATCGAATGAATTCCAATCCAAATAACCCCCCACGGAGATATCCGAAAAACTGACGCGAAATTACTATCATATTACTCTCGGTATAAGTTCTGTTTACACATACGAGGCCTAAAATCTCTGAAGTTTGGTCACGAGAAAAACTTTTTTCAAGATTAAAACTTTCAGGGACGCATAATATATAAAGAAGAACAGTTAACAAGTTTTCGTGGCAATTTGTTCAAGTGACTTCTCGAGATTCCTGGGCTCGTCTTTGTTGACTTGCGACGACAAAAAGTTTACGACCACATTACACCCAACTTATCATCCGATAACCTTTCTCCGCCTCTGTAGTTATATAGGTGTAAGAAAAGTAGGAAGATTTCTATATGAAAAATTAAGGAAGCATTCGTCATGATAAATGGTTTTACTCAAAAGACGTAAATAAGTATTGCAAATTTTTCTTCGGCACGCGGTAGCAAGCGCTCGCCGCGATGTCTCTTGACCGCGCACGGAGATTAAAGATCCGAGCTTTTTAGCTTCATTTTATTCGGCGTATAAATCTGTTTGCTCTCATAGGATTCACGAATTAGGGTTACGAGTATAGAAGCGTATTTTTACAGCATTGAGAAACGGAGCGAAATACGTTGCAGCTGTCGAATTCCGGTGTGTTAAACTTTGCCGAACTCAACCTTGCCACATTGTGCGGCCTAATTTCGTCGGTGATCTCTATTTTAATTAGCATCCTCGCATTTATTCGTACGAGCTCACTATAGCGCATCCTATCTTCCATTTATGTATAATTATAATATTATTCATACGTCCGAAAATAACGTTCTAATATTCTTGAGGGTAAACTTTTGGCGTCGGATAATTCCTCGGGTACACTCCTCGATGTATCGCCACTGGCTATGTTGCATTTCCATAATGCATGAAAAAATGCATCGACGCGATCTTGAGGCAGATATGTATTCATCGACATTAAACGGCATTTTGATTGAGATCAAAGGAGATGAAAGGAGAGGAGCCGCGGTATATTCATGTTTTCAACGATCTTGGAATTTTTTTTCATCGTAATAAGGGCGAAGGGTGGGGGTAGGGAGGGAGGGAAGAGGTTACGATTTTCTGGAATATGTGCAGAAGTTTGTTACACGATTGTTACGAAAATTTTCGAGATAAAAGGGCTTGCCGCATCTTTTCATTCGATGGAACAAAAGAAATTATTAAAAATTAACAAGAATGTCACGAATGTTTTGTAGATCTGTTCAAAAAAAAATTCGTTCATGTTTCGTAAATGTGTTTAAAGAATTCGCAAAATTCTCTTCATTTTATAGAACTTGTTTTTTTTTGTTTTCAAACGAGCATGTCGCGATTAAGTTAACGCTCGTCTCGATGGCCATTTCAATTATTTTCATACTGTTTCGACTGCAGGCGAAGAACGTTTACACCGAAGAGTCTCATCGTTTCGCTATACGCGAGCAACCGTCTTCGGGCTCATAAATATCGCGCAGCGGGTTTTAACGGGGCGCGAGTGTTTCTGCAATTCGTCGCTAACGAAGGCGGATGTTTCCCGTGCATTATTTACGAGACACCAACGTGGGCATATATAGTGCGATGAAATTTCGGTACTGTATGGCCCGACTGCGGAATGAATTTCTCTCGCGTTACCCGTTCCTAATTTTTTTTTTCTCCCCCCGAGTACTGTTGTAATCGTTGGTCTTTTGCGTCGGGGTGAGTGAAAAAGAGAAAACGAAATTGAGGACAAAGCGCGATGTCCAAGAGGGATCCCCAAAGTGGAAATGGATGTTTCGGTATTTGATACTTCCGGTACGGCTAAAAGAAATGGTTCATTCCACAATTCGTACGTTAAACAATTTTCGTGAAGATCCGCTCACATACAAAAAGTCAAATAGGAGAAATGTGCAAATTTGTGTTGCGGAACTTTTGCAGTAATTCGAGAGTTTCAGTTTAGTGCAAAAATGATTT
Source organism: Rhorus exstirpatorius (assembly GCA_963564615.1). Classification (NCBI taxonomy): domain Eukaryota; kingdom Metazoa; phylum Arthropoda; class Insecta; order Hymenoptera; family Ichneumonidae; genus Rhorus; species Rhorus exstirpatorius. The sequence goes on from OY751318.1 coordinate 18,157,845, forward strand.
TTTATTTTAATTTTAGTATAATTTTTGACTGGCTGAAGTGGCGTAGAATGGCCCATATATACATATATTTTTTTTCCTACATGGGGGGAGGGGGAGGGGGGCATTATAACTCTTTCTCTTCTCTATAGTTCGCTTCGATCCAGCGAAAAAGTTATGTGGACACGAACCGAGGAAGCGCTTTGTCCCTGAAAGCTTTTCCCTTGGCATTCTCTACTTGAGCCACCTTTATTCCTCGTTCTTCCTTCCAGCGGCATATTATTTATTCTCATTAGATACAGGAAGGGATGTTAGAGGATGCATACAACCACGGAATATCATTTTCGTCAGTCTATAAAGGAGATCATCGTATGCGGATATTTCAAAATTTCGAATTTATCGATCCCGGTGGGAAAAAAATGCTCCTCTGTCTTCTCTATCTTGACCCTCTTATTTTTTTTCCCCGGAAATCGAGGCGATATATACCGTAATTTAATCGGGAATAACCAGGATATGGCCGTTTGAGAATTCACAAATTTATGGCACATATACGTAATGGTAATCCAAGAGCAGGAAGAAGCCAAAATCGCTAACCCGATATATGGAAATTCTCGGGTATCTGAGAAAAGCGAGACAGGAAAGCTCTCTCTCTCTCTCTCTCTCTTTTTCTATTCCTTTTTACTGATAATACAGCCATAGATCGGCATAAAGGATGGCTATTAGAAGCGTTGACTTGGAATAATTCTCTCCTGCTCGATCCACCACTTTGGATCACTCGGGGTAATATTATCATAAAAGAGTCCATCCTAGGTATCCTTTATAGCAAGTATATAAGTGTAACGAAAGAGCAAAAAAAAACAAGAATTGGTTTTTTTTTTCTTCTAACATAAATTTTTCATCCGCGGCTTATTGGTGACGTATGAAACTGGTTTACACGAGCTGTGACAATTCTGCAAATCGGCGAAGAAATCTACACTTTTTATTCGTTTGCTATGAAGAGAAATTTCGATCTTCGTAACTGCTTTATTTTCAGAAACTTTTCGATGAAATTTTGATAAATTGACGATATAAATGTGCGCGTATCGAGTGCCATCTAACACGATTTTATAAATCTGTGTACGTAATATCAACGGATGTAAGTATAGCCTCGAGTTTGTATGACACGAGTTAAATCCACGTGGCCGAGGAACGGGATATCCCCATTGGTCTTTCAGCTTCCCCTCCGCGTTCGTGTGCTTGGAGCTTGCGGCGTGTGCTCTCATGGCACCCGCAATCGCGATGCTTCAGTCGACTCTCGACACCGGTGTCGTATTCGCCGTGAAGCATTCTGTTCCGCAAAATTTCGCGCACACAATCCTCATAAAGATCGACGAAGTTGGAGAAAAATTGATTGATAAAGACGACGAATGTTCTGACGAGCAAGGAGAGACGCTGACTTTGCGTGCAGCGAGAAACGCGGTTAATTCAATCGCGTAATTATTTGAAAAATTTGTTTTCCAATTTTCATTAAGATAATTTCTTTGTTTTTTTTTTTGTGCAGTCGGCTTATTTTTCGATCAATTGGACAATTCAAGATTCGTTAAATTCTTGTTTCATGCTGTCATTTTTTTGCGAGTGAAGATTCGAAATTTCTCGCGGCTGGCAATTGATTCCTGTGATGATAAGAGCAAAATAATGCTCGCGATAGTTGCGAAAAAAAAAAAAAACCAAGTTCAACAATTTAGTTAAACGTTGCAGCTAAAGTTATATTATTGTCCATAAACGCACGAGCTCTCCAGGGGTCGAAGGGCGAGGAGGGTTTTCGGATTGGGTTAAACGAGTAAGGTGTTAACTGCAGTTTACGAGTAGTACAAGCGGCGCTACAACGTCACAGAGCCCCGAGGCCGATGCAGAAATTCGTTGGATTAGCGTATCAACCCTCCCCCCACTTTTGCTGCCTCAGTTAATTCCTTACCCAAAAGATTTCCTCTTCCCTCTGTTCTCTTTCGTGCACTTTAATTAACTAGAGCCTCGAAATTATTCAGGCTTCGAAACCTGCTGATTTCGATAAAAATTGAGAAATTCTTGCTTTCTTTTTACGATTGTTTATTGTGAATTTTCATTAACTTTTGAGAACTGTCATTGGAGAGTATTAATGAGCGGAAAGATTATTGAAAGTAAAACGTCATTCCTATATGTTCGCTATGATAAATGGACAATTTTATGGCTTTTTAAATAATCGATCAAGAATATTTTTTTTTTTAAATCTCAAAGTCCCCACGAAATAATAAACCATTTTTCTCGTAATAGATAAATTCTCAATCCTTATACGATAAGATAACGTTATTTCGATGGTTGGGTGATCGCGGGAACGTCAAAATTTTCCAGAGTGGAGTATGAAATCTTTCGAAGAAGAAATACCAAAAATTATTGACCCTCTCTCTCTCAATACTCAAGCTGCTATTGCTTTTGATCCAGCAACGAAGCTGTCTCGAGTCTGAAAGTAAAAAAAAACATAATTTTTACCATGGACGCGTTTCGTTTGTACAATTGTTCGGTCTCCTCTATCGCTGTTAAAACTTTCATTGCAAAATGTTTATTCGGATGAGTACAATTCCAATTACATGAGCTCGGCACGCGAGCAATGTTCGGCTCATGTTGAACACAAATGCTATTCTCTCGGGGTTACGCGTCTGGTAAATCGAGGATTTCCTCTCTCTCTATCTCTGGTACACCACTCCGGAAACTCTGACATATTCGATTTCCGTCCGCCACCGTGTGTGGCTAGAGTATATACTCTGTACTTTGAACAGCAGTCGGGGTCGAGGCGTATCCGAAAAAAATGTACCCAATTAGTTGCACCAGTAAACGTATATATACCGTACCGTGAAAATGTTAATTTTTTTTATTGCTCCTTCGAAGTGCAAGTTTTTTCTTTCGTACGACATTTTTGAAATTATTTATACATATATATACATATTTACATATATATATGTTTATATGTATAATATGAATAAAAAGATGGGTCAAAAGCCAGGTACGCGTTTAGTCTTCCGACAAGGAGAGAGCGGTTATAATAGTAACCGATCGTTAGCAACATAGTTCGTTAATGACGATACCATGTAACGTGTAACAAAGAGCGCTCTGTCCTCTCGGAAAAATCTCTGTCGAAGTAAGAAAAGAAGAAGAAGAAGAAGAAAAAGAAAAAATATATATTCAAGTCATTCGTTGCCTTATAAGACTCTAGAAAGACAAAACCATCACGGGACAGGCTCATCTCTGTAGATGGACTCTTCACGACAAACAAGGAGTGTTCTATTCGAGAAATAGTAGTATAATAAGCCGACAAGAGACGACTCACGTCCCGGTCTTTTCTTCTTTTGCTTCCTCTTCGTGAAATGATGGAGAAATAATTTTTCTCAAGGTCGAGAATCGTCATTTGGAGTTGAAAAAAAAAAACTCATTCTTGAGTAGCTTTTGAGCCCAGGAATATTTTTGTTCGAACTATAATCGACGCAGCTTAAAAAAACTTTTTCTAAAAAAAAAAAATAGCTGCTGTAAATTTTTTATCAAGTCTTCGTAAATTTGTGGATAGCGTAGTTCTGGAATATTTCATTATTATTTGAAGATTCATTGAAATGAACTGAAGACAATTGAATTAGCAATGAACTTTTTGTTCAAATATAAATTCCTTTTTTCATCCACATATTTTATTTTTTATTTTTTTCTCCAAATATTCATGAAACAATGATGAAAATATTAATTGAGGGTAATTTTAGCCTAATCATCCCCCTGGATGGTTCACAGGAAAACGAAAAAATCTTTAAGTATCGACGATAAATCGTAAATAGTGTGACTTCCGTGGAGTGATGAGGGATGAACGAGAGACATTAGAAATCGGTCGGTTAACATGATAACGGTTAATCGACGTGGTTGAGATTTTTTTTTTTTTTAAACCATTCGTCATGACGGACGAGAAGGAAACGATGAAAAAGGTCGATAGAAGAAGAAGCGAGACGATATCAGGAGATAATCCCGCGTGCGAGGATAGCGGTGTTGCGATTTCCGGTGATCTTGGTGAACCTTCGTGCTCCGGGGAGTACGACGTCGTTGTTTGCCAAGTGCGAAATCGATCGCCGAGTAAAAAAAACGTCGAGGAAATACACGATCATAGGTACACCTTTTTCATGGGAAAATTTCCTCGGAAGTGATAAAAGCACGAATTATAAAACAAAATAATTCAAAAGAAATTAAAGTATAATAATTGATTTTAAAAGAAGCGATCTTTGCAATATAATAATTTAATCAAAATTATTGTTACGATCATTTTCCAAATCCAGCTGTTATTAAATGATAATTATTTTTAGTAAATTCTTGTTATGCACTCTTGGCAGTAAGAGAGTCTTAGTTTCAATCAACTATCCGTTCTTAAATCGTGTAAAAATTTATTCTAATTTTTTCAATGTTTCTTAAAAAAAAAAAAAAATCATCGAAATCACCGAAGAAGATATTTTCCATTGAGATCCCATTAATCGGACGAAAATTCCCGTAAAATATGTGTGCGCAACTTGCGCGCAATGGGGCGACATTCGTGTGAGGATAAATCGACGTTTGAAAATCTTAAATCTCGCTTCAAATGCCCGCCAAGCTCCGCTTCTTCTTCTTTTGTTTTTCTATATTTCCATCGATTCGTGATTCTACAGGTATATAGCACAGTGCACGATAAGACAGCACTACTATCCGGAAAGCGGTTGGGGATGGGTCGTCGTGATGACGGGTGTTATGGTACAGATATTGGCTGCGGGAATTCACGGTGCCGCGGGAATATGGCTCGTCGAAGGAATGAGAAAATATCGCCAACCTCTTGTCAACGTGGGTACGTTATTAAAAAAAAAAAAAAAAAAACAGGAAAAAAAAATTCGGGTAATTCTGTCAGAGATCGGTTGGGTCAATAAATATTTTTAAAAATCGAGGGGATTCCGTATTGTCTTTTTCAGAATTTTGTCGCAATTTCGCTAAAGGTGGAATACCAATATATAATCAACTGTTACTTCAAAATAATTTAAAGTAAAAAAAAAAAAAAACGATAAATTGTCCACAACGAAAACTCAAATATATACATTCCGCTAAGAGTGCGCTCTGTCACTTTTTGCATTTGAGGCAAAATTGTGCAAACGCGTGTCTTTCTCGACGATTCTTGCTGTTCAACGATCCAGCGGTGTCCCGTCCGATTACGGCTATCGTCTCTCGTGCCAGTGCGCTGTGATTGCCCGGGATTTTGCTGCGCAAAGATCGGCACGAGAAGACGCGGAACGGTATAGCGGAAACGACGGGATGAAAGGGTAGAATTGGGGTTAGGAACGGGAGGAGATGGACGAAGAGAGGAGGAAAAGCGAAAGAAAGTATAGAAAATTCCGGCTGCTGTTGAATTTCAAGCCCTTCTGTCAT